>CAUYLG010027179.1:0-150854 GCA_963573385.1 Cacajao melanocephalus
AATAATTTGATCAATATATATTATATATTTATATATTTATATATTATTTTATTTATTATATATAATTTTACATATATTATATATATTTATATACATATATACATATATGTGTATGTATATATACATATATATGTATATATATATACATATATATGTATATACACACATATATATACACACATATATATCAATAAAGAAATCAAATCAGCAAGAGATATATATATAATGGCCAGGCATATTGGCTCATGCTTGTAATCCCAGAACTTTGGGAGGCAGGTGGATTGCTTGAACCTAGGAGTTTCAGACCAGCCTGGGCAACATGGCAGAATGCCATCTCTACAAAAAATTTAAAAATCAGCTGGGTGTGATGGTGGAAGTCTGTATTATCAGCTATTCAGGAGTCTGAGGTGGGGGGATTACTTGAGCCCAGGAGGTCAAGGCTTCGGTGAGCCATGATGATGCCACTGCTCTCCAGCTGAGGTGACAGACCAAGACCCTGCCTCAATCAATCAGTCAATGAAAGATATAGAATAACCTTCTTTGTCTTTTCAAAATATTTGTAATTTAAAGTTTGATTTATCTGCTATAAATATAGATACTTGTATTAGTTCATTCTCATGCTGCTAATAAAGACATACACGAGACGGGATGATTTATAAAGGAAAGAGGCTTAACTGACTCAAAGTTCTGCATTGCTGGGGAAGACTCAGGAAACTTACAATCATGTGCCACATACATTCAGCATCCCAGACAGGGTTCGCAGGGAAGTCCTCGGGCTCCTTGTAAAAAGCCTGGGTGACAGATCGTAAGGTTAGGAGATCAAAACCATCCTGGCCAACATGGTGAAACCCTGTTTCTACTAAAAATGCAAAAATTAGACAGGTGTGGCAGCACATACCTGTAGTCCAGCTACTCAAGAGGCTGAGGCAGGAGAATTGCTTGAACCTGGGAGGCAGAGGCTGCAGTGAGCCAACATCACACCACTGGACTCCAGCCTGGGCAAGAGAGCAAGACACCATCTAAAAAAAAAAAAAAAAAACTGTGTGAGAGGTCACTACTGCTGTGCCAAGGTCTCAGCAGAGAGGGAGAAGTCATGCCATCTCCACAGTCTTGGCCAGGAGCAGTGAAACCTGCTCCCCTCTCATGGCTTAGTCCTGGTGGAACTCACTCGCCTATCCCAACCTTGCCAGCCCATCTAGCTATTGAGTTAGTCACTGCAGTTTGTTTCTGGTCTGCAACACATACTCAAGCTATAGGAGCCACTGCCCAGCTTGATGCCAAACCTCTCTGGCAACTCTCCTCCTGTTCATGTCCCAAGTGGTGGGCTGGCACCTGGAGCCCTTACCATACTTATTTCTCACCTCTGACTGTGGAAGTTCCTACCTCAATCAAGCTCCAGTTTCTGAAGCCCAAATCTGAGCTTCTGTAAAGCCGAAGACTACTGCAGCTGCAAGCTCCCAGGACCATGACCATCCACAGCTTGCTAAGAGTTAGGATCAAGAATGGCAGCCTACCATAGGGATCAAGGTCTGTGGGAATATGTGAGACATTTCCTGGAGCAGTTTCTTCTCACAGTCTCCCCACCACTCCCCAAGGTATATTCAGGGTTTGGTAGAGTAAAGGTGGTTTCCATGACTTGGCTTGCATGATTCCCCAATTTAAAAATGAACCATAGGAAGAAACTCACTCACTCTTTTCCATAATGGGGATTAGCTCCTGGTTTTGGTCAATCCTAGCCAAGTGGGCTGCTTATCCTCCATTTCCTTCCCAGATTCTGGAGCTTCCTCTTACTATTCTGTTGAACTCCCATGTTCCCTCTTAGATCATATGTTCAAAGTGTGATTGTCCACACACTATTTTGGTCCTTCTCAGTGAATATGACATGCTGGAAATGCCTCTAATCAACAATCTTGGGAAATAAAACAAGATAAAACAAAATCGAATGTATTTTGAAAATCTCAGACATTCTACTATACATTTCTAAAGTTCAATTTCAATTTGGGTTTTGTTTTTCTTGAAACAGAGCCTTGATCTGTTGCCCAGGCTAGAATGCAGTGGTGCGATCTCAGCTCACTGCAACCTCTACCACCTGGGTTCAAGCAATTTTCCTCCCTCAGCTTCCCAGGTGGCTGGAATTACAGGGGTGTACCACCGTGACTTGCTAATTATTGTATTTTTTTTTAGTAGAAATGGGGTTTCACCATGTTGGCCAGGCTAGTCTAGAACTCCCGATCTCAAGTCATCTGCCCACCTCAGTCTCCCATAGTGCTGGGATTACAGCATGAGCCACTGTGCCTGGCCCAGTTTTATGTATTTATAATTAGTATCTTAATATTCACTAATTCCAATATTTATGTCAGTCTGGGTTTGCATCAAGAGATTGCTTTATTTCCACATTATGGATTATATTTTACTGTGTCTTGGCATGTCTGCAATTTTTTAATTAGATGCCTGACATTTTAAATTTTGGGATAGATCTTTAGATAGATGATCTAAACATGTGATAGATATTTTTTGTTATCCTATAAATATTCTTGAAGTTTGTTCTGGGTCACAGTTAAATTACTTAGAAAACGTTTGATCTTTTCAGATCTCAGTTTTAAGATTTGCTATGTGAGTCATAGCAGCTTTGAGTCTAGGGCTAATGATTCCCTACTATGGAAGCAAGAGTCTTCTGACTATTCTACCCAAAGTTCTGGGAACTATGATTTTTCTGTCTGGCTGTGGGATCAGACACTATTCCCAACCCTATGTTTGTACCAGCTACTATTTTTACTAACCCATTGGGTGGTTGTTTTCCAGCTTTTGGTATTTTCTTAACTCAGGTGTGAAGTAAACTCAATTCTTGACTGAATGCTTGAAGGTTACATAAGCTGATCTCCAGTCTTACCTCTATGAAATTACTGCCTCCATATTCTACCCACTTTAGTCTCTCTAGATGCTCAGTGTCATCTCCTCAATTCAGAGTCTGTTGGAATTCTCTGTACTGCAGCCTAAAAATTCTTCTAATCGTATTAAGCTGTCCTAATTATTGAGAGCTTAACTATTTTATTTCCCATCTCTTAGAGTTATATCCAATGTTTTAAAACCATTATTTCATATAATTCTATTTCTTTTTTTTTTCAGAGGAGAAGACAAATCTTGCCCCTTTTACTCCATCTTTGTTTAAAGCAGTTTATATTTTACCTCATTTTAAAAAAAGAACTTCTATATTTGATCTAGGTGTACGTGGGAAGATTTGTTACATTGGTAAACTTGTGTCATGAGGGTTTGTTTTATAGACTATTTCATCATCCAGATATTAAACTCAGTATTCAGTAAATATTTTTTTTGTTCCTTTCCCTCCTCCCACCCTCCACCCTCAAGTAAACCCCAGGGTCTGTTTTTTCTTTCTTCATGTTGGTGAGTTCTTACCTTTTAGCTCCCACTTACAAATGAGAACATGCAGTATTTAGTTTTCTGTTCCTGTGATAGTTTCCTAAGGATAATAGCATCCAGCTCCATCCATGTTCCCACAGAAAACATGATCTCTTTCTTTTTTATGGCTGCATAATATTCCATGGTGTATATGTACAACATTTTCTTTATCCAGTCTGTCATTAATGGGCAAATGATGATTCCATGTATTTGCTATTGCATGATGCAATATACATTTGTGTGCATGTGTCTTTATTGTAGAATATTTATATTCTCTGGGTATATACCAGAATTGGATTGCTGGGTCAAATGGTAGTTCTGCATTTAGCTCTTTGCGGAAACACCACACTACTTTCCATAATGGTTGAACTAATTTGTACTATTTGTACTCCAACCTTATACATTAACAGTGTATAAGGGTTCCCTTTTCTCCACAATCTTGCCAACATCTGTCATTTTTTGACTTTTTAGATAGTCTTTGTGAGTGATGTGAGATGGTATCTTACTGTGGTTTTAACTCAATACCATAAAAAATGAAATTTGTCTAATAATTTCTACAAGCATGCTTAGAATCTTCTGCTGATTTTTAAAAAAAACCATACGGATGAAGTCGAATATCTTGCAGCAAAAAGCACAGAGAGCTTCTGAGAGCTCTAGCCAATGATTAGCAAGGAATTTCACGTAAAGCCTACATGCAAACAGGACAAAGATGCAGGAGGTATTTTCAACTAAGAGCAGACGTGTTAGCAATAAGCTCATTTTTGGTACTGAGTTAAAAAGCCACGAATATCTACAGAGGAGGATAGATAATTAAATAAATACATATATGTCTCTCTATTTGTATCTCTAGGTCATTTTGAGTAAGAGGAGCTCTTCTTACATTTGACCCCCCTCCAAAAAAATGTGCGATCCAACATAACAGTAGTTGTAATTTTTGTGTTTGTTGATTTAAAGTTAAGAAATGACAAAAGATGACTATCAATTTGGTAACTTACAATTTCTCCTATTTTCTTGAACATTATTGGATCTATATACACATAAAACTGAGTTATGCATTTATTTAACCAACTTTTTATCTATCTACAGATAATTCTTAAGAAACAAATGAACTGAGAACTCTTTAATATTCTAGAGTCCCACAGATGTCTGAGGACTGAAAAACGGAATTCAAGAAAGCAACTTTAATTGACTGTGTGTATGTGTGTTTGTGTATGTGTGTGCGTTTATGCACACATGTGTGTGTAAGGGAATAAATGGAATGGTTTTAATAAATATATGTAATTATAATAGTTATAAAAAAATAAATAGTAATATATAAATACAAACAATTTTCCAAGATGTTTAGATTTTTCTTACCTAATTTTCTCTGACTCTTTGTAAAAACAAAGAAACAAACAAAAAAATGCTTTGAATATTTTAACCTGAAATATATGAATTAAATTCAACTGTTACTCTAATCTCACAGTCATGTGCTGATTTACAGACAGGTATGGTTATTCAAGTTACACCAAGGATGAGAAAAGGACTGATTTCTGGTCCCAAACAAGTTTTAGTGAATAAGCTTGAAAAACAATTGTAATTTATGTATCAAACTCATATAATATGTGTGAGGTGTTTTGAGTTCTAAAACATGAAATAAAGATTCTTGAAAATGGGAGTAGTGGTTTCTGACTTCAAAGCGTAAATTTATTAGGCTTAAATCTCTTATTTTCTTCAAATGAGTCCTTAAAAAGATTCTCAGGCTTTTAATGGAAATCATCAAAATAATTAAATTGGGTACACATGAAGATTAAAGTCAGAGCCAACAGAGAAGCAGGAGAAACATTTCAGCAAATCCAATAGGAAAAAAAAAAAAGCAAGACAAGATCTGTTCACAGAACACTTCCCAAAGGTTACAGATCTGCTCCAGGCAAATAGCAACGGAGAATCACCCTTAAATCTTTTAGAAGATTAGGAGCAGTAACAAATTAAGCAATAAAAACACAAGGAACACTTGCAGCTCTCCCTACTCCTCTAAATCAAACAACAACAGCAGCAGCAATGTAGCTTGCATTAATGTTTGTTGAATCAAACAGTTTTTCTTCTCTCTGCTCTGCCTTGTACTTTTAGCTTTGTAGCTAGCTGATCTTTTTCTGTTGCTGTTCTCTAATGTATTTAGCATCTAGAAGTATATTTACAAACTTATTTGTTGAAATGATGCTAACACATTTTTAAACTACATTGTATGATTCTATTTTTAGATTGTTCCTTTGTTTTCTCTTACGTGTCAGCAATTCTTGATTATTGGTTATTTTATAGAGCCCACAGAAATCTAAAACGAATGCTGCCTATTTTATTATTTTTGCCTGTGGTTATCTCAAAATTTGTGATCATTTTTAGGTTTCTTTACTCTTTCAGTGTATTTGCTTTATCTTCTATTGGATGAATAATAAACAATTCCTATCTTTAAAGAATTTACATATTAGTGGCATGATAAAATAGCATTATAGATAACAGAATGAAAGATTACTAAGTCCCAATATAGGCATTAAGTTAGTTGGTATTTCCTGAAAAAAAATGGAGAATAAAAGAAGGAACAAAAAAGGTCAGAAAAAATTTGATTGCAATCAACTTTTTTCACTGTATACTGAAGTCGATTTTCTTAAATCTCTGAGTCTTAGAGTTTTTAATCAATAAAATGAGGAAAATTTATGTTCTACAGAATTGGTTTAAGCATTAAATGAGCTTAATGAAAGATCCAAGTATCTAGTTGATACAAAAACATGTTAGTTACATTCATATTAATTCAGGGGCTCAAAGCTTTCATAAAAATGGTTTGGGACTGTGCCTCAAAAAAGGCAGAGTTGGTCACATTAAAAATAAAATAATGTAGGGTAATCTAGAAAGAGGTATACATGGATAAAATTATAGATGCAGGAAATTTCAGCATTATATAAGTTTCAACATTTAAAGAATTTACATTTTAGTGGCATGATAAAATAGCATTATAGTGTGTGTGTGCGCGCATTTTGTATATGTGTTAAAAGGGAATTATGTTTTGTTTTTTTGGTATTCTTATTTTTGGTATTCTCATTTTTTTGGTATTCTGATTTTGGTATTCTTATTTTTGGTATTCTTATTTTTTTAAGATCAAATGAGATTTTTTTCTTTAAAAATTTATTTATTACACTTTAAGTTCTAGGATACATGTGCAGATCGTGCAGGTTTGTTACATAGGGTATTCACGTGCCATGGGGGTTTGCTGCATCCATCACCCTGTCATCCACATTAGGTATTTCTCCTAATGCTGTCCCTCCCCAATTCCCCCACCCCCTGATATTCTTCTCCTAGCCCCCTATCCATCAGGCCCCGGTGTGTGATATTCCCCTCCCTGTGTCCAAATGTTCTCATTGTTCAACACACACCTACGAGTGAAAACATGCAGTGTTTGGTTTTCTGTTATATATAACAGAGTTATATATAACTCTTACATGTGTATTTACAAGTGAAGAAAAAACTCTCACATATGCCTTTAGGCATGGGTATACTTTTCAGTTTACAAAGCAAAACCCAGATCAGTGCCTAGTACAATGTTAATATTTAATAATAAAAATTGGTAAATAAAAATTAAACACTATTTTCAATAAATATTTAGTTCTTAGTTCATTTTTCTGTGTAATAAAGAGATGTTTTAAATGCAAAGCCTAGTTTGCTATATGCATTTTTTTTTTTTATCTGAGACAGAGTCTCACTTTGTCACCAGGTTGGAATGCAGTGGTTCTATCTCCGCTCACTGCAACCTCCGCCTACCAGGTTCATGCGATTCTCCTGCCTCAGCCTCCTGAGTAGCTAGGACTACACACCACCACACCCAGCTAATTTTTAAATTTTTAGTAGAGAAGGGGTTTCACTATGTTAGCCAGGATGGTCTTTATCTCCTGATCTCGTGATCCACCTGCCTCAGCTTCCCAAAGTGTTGGGATTATAGGCATGAGCCACAGCACCCGGCCACTGTATGAGAATTTAATATACAGTTTACTTGGTTTCTCCTTGACAAAACTTGTGGCTTAAATTTCTTTATTGTTTTTTATAACTGGGTTATAGGGGGAAAAGTGAGAAACGTTCTACAAACTTCACCTTTGCACATTATGAAAAAAGTTACTGCACCAGTATGTTGCAATAACAACTACTATGCACAATTATTTTGATAGTTGAAGACAAGGAAAGATAAAGTGGAAACTAATATGATTTTGTAGCTTCTAAGCACAAGGCATTTTAAACATTTAAATTCACTGCATTTCTCAACAGTCCTATAAATTAGATCTTACTAACCCTGTTTCACAAATCTGAAAACTCAAGCTTAGACAATCTACCATATATATGTAAAGTAATAATAGCAGAGATGGAATTCCAATCAGATCTTACTATTCAAAACCATATATTATGTTCTCACTCATAAGCAAGAGTTGAACAATAAGAGCACATGGACACAGGGAGGGGAACATCACACACCAGGGCCTGTCTGGGGTTGGGGGGAAAAGGGAGGGAGAGCATTAGGACAAATACCTAATGCATGTGGGGCGTAAAATCTAAGTGACAGGTTGATAGGTCAGCAAACCATCATGGCAAATGTATATCTATGTAACAAACCTGTACATTCTGCACACGTATCCCAGAACTTAAAGTAAAATAAATTAAAAAAAAATCAAAAGCGTTTATTTGTTTTCCATAAGTCAAGACGCTTCATAAAATTTTAACCACTAGCAACACCATATATATACATAGACCAATGTACACAAATTAAATTATTTACCTGAGATAGCTAGTAAAATTGTTTCACAAATACAACAGTCATAATAAAGGTAACAAACTTTTGGCCAGTAGAGCCACATAAGTGGAAGAGTCACACATATTGATAGTTTAAGTTCTTATGTATGTGGAGGGTTCACATCAAATAGGATTGGAGTCAAAGTGAGTCTATAGTTACAGTGTTCATTCTTAATGAGCATTTATTACCTTACAAGTTTCACCTGCAAGTTTTCTTCATTAAGCACAGAGAGACACATGGACATTTATTGAGATACATAAGCCATTGAACCTAAGAAATTAAATCCATAAATGATCGTTATTTCAGAAGGATTTTCACAATACCATGAATATAAAACTTAATTCTTCTGCTTATGTAGTAAAATATCATATGATGCTGGAGAAAAAACAAGAGATACTGCTTTTCAGTTTATCTTATGGAATGTTTGAGAGTCATTTGTTTCATGGATGAATGGAAACAATATCATGCTGCAGTTGCTTAAAAACAAATGTAATATGTACTTTGGGAAATAAAAACCAACAAAATATTTTTCTGCTGACACTTAATTCCACCAAAGTTAAGCCAGGGGAGAATAATAGAGTTGTCCAATAACATGGCAACGCAGAAGAAAACTGTAACATTTTTTGTTTTCAAAAATAGCATTCCTGATGACATCATAGTTTAGATAACACATACAGGTCCCTAACACAGAAAAAAGTACACGTTATATGTTGAGGATTGATTATACTACCCCATGTTTGGGCTGGATATCAATAACAGAGAGTAGAAATAGACGTCTTAAACACATTACCTTAAGTCAAATGAATAACTGCAGTGAAATACTCAAGCCAGAATTCTGTATAAACACACACACATGCACATACACACAAACACACACACACATACACACACACACACACACACAGAGAGAGAGAGAGAGAGAGAGAGAGAGAGAGAGAGAGAGAGAGAGAGACAGAGGCAAAAAAAGGAAGGGAGAAGGAGAGAAATACAAACAACTCAATGAAATGTGAGACTGGTGTACTTACAATAGGGAGAAGGAAATACTGAAACAAAACAAAATTATTATAATACCTTCAAAATTTAACATATAAATATTTTGGTTAAAAATTATCTATTAGTATGATTGTCACAGAACCACCAGGGCAAGTATGTCATCTGTAAGCTACAGATCAAAGGATGAAAATTCTAAGACTGAAACAGAGAATGAAGTCATTAATATATTATCATTCCTAAAACCAGTTAAACACATAAGCATCAATATTAAATGTGAATTAGCAGAAATAAATACTAAAACATTTTATAGTATTGAAAAAAGCACTTCATCTCATAATAGATAATTCTATAAATTTGCAAATGTATGGTAGTAACAATAAAAAATTTGTGTAGACACATAGATATATAGTGATATTTCATCATCATTACAATATTACATTCAAAGTAATTTGAAATTACTTTGGAATTATTTTTGAATTGGAATTCTTTTTGACAGTAATTACTTCCAAAGAAATATAAGAAAAATTTTGCTTAAAACGATCAACTATTATACCTAGTTATCTGTCATTCATATTCATACACAACAGAGAAGGCTTCTTAGGTCTGTCTCAAAAAGTTCATTAGCTTAAGATTATATCTATAAGCTTCAGGTACCTGAGAAGTTCCCTTTTAAAGAAGAAATTTATAGTCATTTTGTTTTTACTGATTATTAGAAGATCATGTTGATATTTAGATAAGTTAATAAAATTACCAACTACTAATGAAATATGGATTGCTGCTTATAAGCTTAAACAATGCATATAATTATTGATATAAAAAGGTCATATAATAAATTTTCATTATAAAAAGGAAGTCAGGTAATTTTAAAAGACTTCAAACTCATAGATTAAATTAATGAAGAAAGAATAAAGATGGAAGTAAGTAAAAAGACAAAATTCCTGGTCTTACAAGGTGAGATTTCACAAATCATTTTTATCACATAAACAAAAATAGATAAGCATAAAACATTAAATGGGGAACATGGTAGATGGTCGACTGCAAAATAATCCTAACACTTTGCAGTAGCTCTCATCAATAAGCAGGGTCTCTTTCTTTCCCTGCTCCTTGAATCTGGGCTGGCCTGGGATCATTTGCCTGATAGTGTTGGAAAAAGTGACACTGCAAGTTCTCCACATAGGCCTCAGAAAGTCCTGTAGTTTCTGCTTTCCCTTGGGAATCTCCTGCCATCTGAAGCCCAGCCTACTCTGTAGAATGAAGAAAACACATGGCTTAGTCATTTCTATCATCTGCGGCAACGTTCTGCCAACTTTCAGATATGTGAGTTAGGCACTTGTGGATTCTCCAGCCAATAGCTGACTTGCCAGATGCATGGGAGAGTTCAGCAGAAATCTGCGAGGGCAGCAAATCTAAATAAATAGGTTTGATTATAACATAAATAACTAGTTGTTGTTCTATGCCAATAAATTGTGGACTTACTGATGCAGGGAATGTTTCAAGAAAGCAACTAGGGAAATTATTACTAATATGTTAAAATAAAAGTACGCATAAATATCAAAAATCAACCCATATGTCTCTACTTTTTTCATAATTCATCTTACAAATATGTATCTTATATTTTCCAGTCTTATGTTATTTGTTGGCCTACAAATACTTTTTAAATGTCTACTACATGGCAGAAAAACATGCTGAGGTGAGAAGTGGTTTCTGGAGTTCTTACTCCTTTTCACCAGAAAATAACTCAGAAATTACAAGGTATAGGAGCAGAAAAGAGACTAAAGACATCAGAACTGGCTGAAGAAAAACGAAATCAACAAAGGAAGTCAACTCAGTACAAGAGATGCTTGCCTGTATTCATTAATAATTAGAAAAGTACTTGTTAGTCAATTGTATTTATGTAATCTACCTCAGTAACAGAAGATGCTTGTAAATTTAATTAATTTGAAGGAATGTTGGTAAATTAGGCTTTTAAAAACAACTTCATTAGGAAACAAGGGAGAAAAATATACATCCAAAATAAAAGAACCCTAAAGAAACAAACATCAAATTAACCAGCGTAATTTTAAAATGCATAAAATATGAGAATGAGAACATCTGAAGCATGCCACCCTCTCGATGAGTATTTAGGTATTTAGGGACTAATTATAAAAATTGCAAGAAAATCATGAATTGGTAACATATATAATATAATCAAATATGACCATCATGTATTACTAGATTCCTGCAACATGGAAAAATAAACAAAATCTGAGTCTGCACTTCCTTCCATCTTATTACAAAAATGGCATAATGTTAAAAATGGAAAATAAATGAAAAGAAAATACAAGACATTTATTTTCATCACACTATCCCAGGAATACGACTGTTAAAATCTCAGCGTTTATTCCCCCAACAGTTACATAGTTTTGTATGTACAATGTCTTAAATTTTAAGGTATTATTTTATTAACACAGCCCAGAACATGCTCAGTACTTAAACTTTAATGCTAGCGTGCATAGCTTCTATACAAAAATAGACTCTCATATAGTTGTTGAGAGTGCAAATTGATACTGTCTTTAGTTAGCAAAATTTGGCAAAGTATAATGACATTTTAAAATGTATATGTCATTTGATTCAAAAGCTCTGGAAATTTATCTCTTTAAAATCTGTAACAAATATATACAAAAAGTGAGTTACAAAACTCACATTATTTAAGAAAATTTTAATGTACTATATGAAAATTTAGAAGGCATTAGTAGGTACACAACAGTACAATGAATATTGTTCTACCATCAAAATAATGCTGTAGGAAAAAGTAATGATATTTTCATGTTGTAACTATTTAGTAAAAAAGTTAATAAACAAGTTATCTAACATTATTACCTCATTTGTAAAGGATGTTTACCAATTTCACATACACTTACAGTGTGCTAAACACTATTCTAAGCACTTTAAACATATTAATTTCTTCAATCTTAAATCTTCCTAACACTCTCATGAAATAGGTACTATAGTTTTTCACATTCTACCAATAAATACACTAAAGGATGAACAGTTTAAATAACGTCCCTGAAGTAATGAGAACAGTAAAGGGCAAACATTCAAACCCAGCCACTTCTTTCCAGTTTCCATTTTATTGCACTACAACATTATGCTGCTGCATATCTATCTGTGTGTACATGTGTGCAAGCATGTGCCTTATGCATGCATGTACACCCACACATACACATATCTTTATGTATTTGTGTAAATGAATGCATGATATATGTACATACATAATTGTAATGATTTTCAAGCATGTGTGTACTTTTTTTCTGGCATTGTATTATAATCCCAATCAAGATATATGATGATACTCTATGGTTCAGTCTATTCTTAGAATCTATTAAATTAAATTGGAGAAGCTATTGCACTGATTACTTAAGACAGTATTTTATAATCCAAACATGTCTGGGCCATTCTTACCACTTCATGTTGTCATATAAAATTAGTAGAATATAGAGAATCATCTATCATATTCTTTTGTAGTTATAGGTAACTATAGGTCTATAGGTAGTTGTAGCTATAGGTCTGGAGGAAAGAAGGTGGAATAACATTTGTACATAATAGGTTGTATGGACTTTACCCATTGTGTTTGCAAGTAGTTTCAGGTTATAATCCTTATAAAACGTTTTGAGGTGGGTACTATTATCCTCAATTTATAGCAAAAGAAACATGAGTTCAGCTAGAAAAATTTCCCTGGGCCAAACAGCTAGTAAATAGCAATGTAAATTCTTCCTACCTCCAAATTTTATGTTTGGTTTTAACTTTTGAGTTTTCATTTTCAGTTCAAGATTTACCATTTTCTCCATTTTGATTAAAAGATGAGATGAGATCCAGAATTTTCCAAAGAGCTTCACTGAAAAGAAATTATTTTCTACTAGAAAATATTGTCTCTTCAACTCTAAAGTATATAGTGTCTGATATTTTGAACACCACATGTGTGTTTGTCTCTCCCTTCCTTCTGCCTTATAACTGGTATACATTTATTCTGTGGGAAAATGCTGTATTTAATAGGAATGTGTAAGATGCCTGTGTGATTGTTCCAATATGCTTAATTGAACAAAAGAAAGCATTACTGTGAACTCCTCTTATTAAAGCAATAGATTTTAGAATAAAAAGTAATGTTGTCTTCTTCCATCCTCAGTCAAAAGGCAGTTCCCCAAAAGCAGCACTGGAAACTCACCAAGAAAAAGATGGAATTGTTTAAATAGTACCTTAGATTTTGCATACATGCTCTGGTAATAAATTTCTTAAAAGTGCTAAATATCATGTTTTCTTCTACCAATTTTTAGACATTATACTATTTTGTCTATTTAGGAATGATGTCTTTACTAACTTATTTGAGCAAAAAAAAATTTTCCAGAAACTCGATGTAAAATTAAAATATAATCTTTGGGGTCAATTTGAAATGATTTGGGATACTGGTGACTCACTATCTCTTACCTCTTTTTATTCAGATTACTTAGACTGCATTTAATACTTTATGATGATGTTAGAAAACATATTTGATTTTATCATACTGTGTACACTAGCACCACGAAAAATAATGTTAGGCCTCAACAGATGAGGCTAGATGCTATATACACTAAATGCTGTGTCTCTAGGTCATGTAGATTATATCTAAAACATGGTTCACAAGTGTGTCAGGCGATAATATTAGTCAGTTAAGACATAATGCTTCTCCTAGTTAAAAAACATACAGCTGTTGTTTTTATTAATGAAGTAGTTTCTTGAATGTCAGTAATGAAACACTTGTCTTGATCTCCAAATATGAGATAAATCCAATCTAACAACCATATTCTACAGTCGTGTTTCAAAGGCCTGACACAACACTCTACAGATTTACTTTACTATTCATCCTCACCTCTTACTCTATACACAATGACATATTTACTATTAAAATGTTTCAATTTGGAACTCAGTTGCATTGGATTTGGATTGAAATGGAAAAGGAGATGATAGTTACCTCACATGGATTTATAAGGTTGAATTTAAATTAGAAATTTAATAATTCTTAGATGAATAAATGAACTTTATTTGTAAAAGTAATCTGAAAACAAAACAAAAAAACAACTTACACTAAAAATAAATTTGCTTTGAGCTGGGAGAAAAATAGTGAATAGCTAAATGACATAATTTAATGTTTAAACTCTAGGAAGCTCAGTTTTTGCCAATTATTTCAAGTTCTTCCCATTTCTAGGCTTTTAGTAGATTTGTACTTTCTGGCACTCTTGTAGTTGAGTGAGGCTATATAACAAGTTCTGACCAATGAGTTTCCAGAGTAGCTTTCAGACTGAAGCATGAAGCATTCAATTGTTTGTACAGGACCTCCAAAGGTTTATTTCTACTCTGACCCAGAAATGAGAAATATAGAAGATGATTATTATCCCTTAGCATAGATACTTATAGAAATATGTTGAGTAAGGTGATCTTGGTGATTTGAAAAAGACATAGCATAAGTAAGAAAATAATATTTATTCTTTTAAAACATGAATATTACAGGCTATTTTTTTATTGCAATACAACTTAATCTATCCTGATCTGCACACAAATTGATGCCTAGAAATAAGGTGCTACAAAAAACAAAAATGTGGCACTGCCTTAAAAGTCAGACTGTAAGTGGTAGAGCAATTGATACTGAATGGAAGAATGATGAAAATTCAATTAATATTATTATTTTAGGCAGCAGTAAAACATTTGGTAAACTGTAGCCTGTGATGACTTGCAAGGCTGATAATTCGTTGAGTGATACATACGATTGCACACTACACACATGTAATGACACATTGTAAGAGAAGAGTTGGCAAAACAGTTGGATAGTAGCATATATTGGTTAATATTGGCAGCATTGACAAAGTACTACAAGAACAACAAAATGCCATAAAAAAGATCACGTAGTTTACAAGCAAAAAAGGAAGAAAACAAAGCAAACAAATGTGTCCTCGTTTAACTTTGTGAAATAATTGCTACTCTTACCCACTAAAAATGCAATGACAGTGACCACTGAGTAACAAAAACCTGTTAGAATTTATCATATGACAAAGAGCAAATAAAGAGGTTAGTTATCACACCCACTTGAATAAATATATGTAGCCCTCAGTAAATCTTTTCATTTAAATAAATATTTCAGGGGAAAGAGATTAATTTACTGGAAGCAGGCTAAGAAAGCTCTTTGTCGTTCCAGGAGAACACATTCTCCAATACTCATTTCAGATTGAGCCAGGTAAGTTAATATAATAGAGGGAGCCTCCGAAAGAGTAGAACTGAAAGCCATGAAAAACAGTGGATAAGATACCCTCCTAAAGAACAAAAAAGGCCTAATTCCCTAACTGTGCAGGTGGATTTCAAAATTGCTGTGAACCAATGACTTGTTTCTCATTCTTCTCCTTACTAAACAAATATATATATATATGGTTACTCTGTGTTTTACCATTATATATTAGATTTTTAGGTTATATATTTATAAATTAACACTTGTCCTTTAGTTTATAGATTTTCACATAAAAATAAACCATATTAGAGTCTGATATACAGACTACCGTGCATCACACAGAGATGTGGAATTTAACCTTGATATCGTGACTAGATATGGCACTTTGATGTCTCTTGGGGGAATAAGTGAGTGTATTATCATGTGGTAATGAAATTTAACAGAATATTTACTAATTGGAGGAATGAACTTTTTCAGTAATTATTGCTGTTTTTCAAATATTTTCACCTAGTTTTCTTTCTCAGTACATAATACTATTGAGCTTTCTGGCTCTCAGTGTATTGATAGGCTCATGTAACTAGATATATTCAATGACATAAAGCCTTTTCATTATTCTTTCTGAGTTATCTTAGCAATTTTGAGTGTGTCTACCTTTGTTTCCTTACTGTGCTGCAATTCATTTTTACTACAGTTGAATGAAAGATATAAAATAATTGTCAATCCATTTTTGGTAGAGGAGGAAAATCTTTTTCAATTTATCTGTAGAAAATTGAAGCTTTCTTTACCCATTGGCTATATTGCTTCTTCAAATGAGTTTGATGACATGATCATAATATTATTGCTTGCTAGATTGCAGTTAGCATTATTTTCTGGAGATTATGGTAACTGTGTCACATCTATGTATCAGCAGCTCAATATGTCAAAATTATATGGATTAATCCATCTTGATTTTGCAACCTAATTTGTTACAAGGGCAATCCAAACTTTGCAAATGGGGAAAATGCAAGTTAACGGTAGAACTGAAGAGATTATGGGATGACATGATTCAGTTTGGAGAGGTCTCTGTTTAGTGCTTGCTGCGTATCACTTATTCCTTGTTTCACATTTTGAACTTTTTTTTATTTTGGAATATTTACATATATATAATTGTAACAACCAAGAATCATATTAAAAACCTTCTCCCAAACTTGGAGGAAGCCAAAAGATCAAAAAGTAACTCATACAAGTCCAGCTTGGCAAGCAGATGAGTTTATTAGGACTTACATATGAGGCACTCCCGGATGGCAGCAAAACAGCTGTGGAGATCCATGCTGACCTTTGTCTTTAAACAATTTTTAAGCTAATTTTCTGGCTCTTGCCTACTATGTTTAAGCAATGAAACTGGCTTGCCTGGTATGTTCTTATATACTCTCCAGAATATTTGGGTTCTCAGGGACACTAACTCCTTGGCTGGGCAACATGATGTTGGCTTATGGTCTGGCCTTCAGGGTTAAACCTGGTTGGGGAAACATCACTACAATTATGAGAAATATTGGGAATAGGTCCCAAATCTAAACATGAAATTTTATTTGTATTTCATATATATATGCATTTCAACATAACCTGAAGATAATTTTACTTTCCCTTGGGGACCCTGAAAAAAATGTGTGGTGTGCACTTGTGTTTTAGCTATAACTTACTACAGGGGTCAGGTTTGGAATTTTTCACTTGTGGCATTATGTCAGTGTTCAAAAATTTCCAGTTTTGGAGGATTTCAGATTTTGAATATTCAGATGAGGCATGTTCAATCTGTAGTAAACATTGTAGGAAACAGGAGCAAGAAAGTATAAATAGGTAGAAACAGTGGACATGGAAGAAAAAGACTTCCAAATGTCTGACTGAGATATGGACTCAGTCAATGGCATTGTGTTAATACCATAAAATCTTGTCCTGTGTTGATTTACACCAAATGAAGAGAATCAAAATTTTGTTTTACAAATAGGACCTATATGCTAGAAAACAAGTACACAAAAACAGATAGACTTATGTGATTGAAATCTAAACCAAACTTACTGCGGTACTTGCCTTTGTTGTGATTTACGTCATCTTCCATGGTTCATGCTCCTCAGACCTCCAGTTAGCTAGAATCATGATGAGCTGCTTTCTCAGTCTGTGTTGCTATTTAAAAAAAAAAAAAAAACCTGACAATGACTATAAAACAGGTTTATTTGGCTCATGGTTCTTCAGGCTGTACAGGAAGCATGGCACCAGCATCTGCTTTTGATGAGGGCTGCAGGCTGTTTTCACTCATGGTGCAAGGCAAAGCAGAGGCAGCTCATGCAGACATCACATGGGAAGAGAAGAAGTTGGTAGAGGTTGGGAGGTGCTTTTTTTTTTAACAACTAGCTAATAAAGTGGGAACTCATCCCCCAACAAAAGGGCATTCATCTATCTAGTCATGAGGGATCCACCTCCATAACCCAAACACCACCCTTATATCCCCACCTCCAACACAAGATTAAATTTCAACATGAGATTTGGAGGGGTCAAACATCCAAAGCAATGCAGCTGCACACTTGCATCATCTGTGGACAAGCTTGTGGTGGTCAAAAGTGACATGCTTAATGAACAAGACAAGGAAGTATTCAGAGATTATATTCTTAAGGGCATTAGGCATTGTTTCTCAAAGGAAACTTTTTCCTCTCTACAAACCATTTTCTGGTTGGTGGTAACAAAAAGATTACTGAAGCAACAGAAACCTAAAGTTATTATCTGTTTTAGGAAATATATATATTATATTTCCTATTTTATCTCAATTGTTCAGATAGCTACTATTGGTGAATGATCAATAAGGAAGTGCGAGGGGTAGAAAGAGAGAGAGAGAGAGAGAGAGAGAGAGATGCATAGTGGAAATTTCATTTGGTTTCTGCGAATAAATTGAGGGAGAAAAAGTTCTATAATGAGAGACAATAAACTAGTATACTAACTATATGCAAAAACCAGCTCTTAAACTAAAACGATGTACTTTCATTGTGTGTGTGTGTGTGTGTGTGTATGTCTGTATGTGTTTTGCAGTTATTGAGTCTTATTGGTTTAGCATTTCTAATAACCCAGCAACAAGTTAACTCAAAAGAATTAACAAATTCGGCTGGGCGTGGTGGATCACGCCTGTAATCCCAGTACTTTGGAAGGCCAAGGCAAGCAGATCATTTGAGGTCAGGAGTTTGAGACCAGCCTGGCCAACATGGTGAAACTCTGTCTCTACTAAAAACACACAAAGTAGCTGGGCATGGTGGCATGTGCCTGTAATGCCAGCTACTTGGGAGGCTGAGGTGGAAGAATCACCTGAACCAGGGAGGCGGAGGTTGCAGTGAGCTGAAATCCAGCCATTGAACTCCAGTTTGAGTGACAGAATAAGACCCTGTCTCAAAAAAAAAAAAAAAAAAAAAGAATTAAGAAACTCAAATTGGTTTCAGGTATAAACAAAATAAGTTGTAATTTGTGTTATAATAGTTTTATACTAAATATTTCCTTGACTCAAATCCATTGCTCTGCTCAATAGGCTTACAATTGTGAGGAATTAAAAATATTTATAAACAAAACTTAAATTTTATGCTAAACTTCAACAAAACATTTACCAATGCTAAGTGGATACAGGCTCATTTTGTAGTTCAATTAAATTGAGCCAAGTGCTGATAGGATCTTTCTGGCTCATACAGTTTTAAGTTATTGTTTAGGAAAATAAGTGAGTATCCATATATCAAGATAAATATTTTGTCTTAATATGCTATACAGAGAATATTCTGTGTACAGTTGCAGGGAGTTCACAAGCAGGCTCATCCATTTTTATCTTTCTCAGTTCTTCCACATTGCCACCCACCCCCACCTTGCCTCTGTTTTATTAAAAATCTCATGTGTGTGTGAACAAAGGCATTTTGGTAGCTGATAATGAAGAAAACAGAGATGTACGCCACGGTTTATATGATTTGTCAGCTATGATGTAGATGCATGTTTCTAGTTTTAAATAAAATTAGACAATTTGCACATGATGAAGTTTTCTTCACTTCCATATGGAAATATTGCAAAAACGTTCTTTAAATAAGCTTTGTAATTTTTCTTCTTATGTCATTATATTTATAATACCTTCTCTCTGTCTCTATCTCTTCATCTTTCTCTCTCTCCTTCTATTCCAAGAACCTTTCTGTAAATATTTACAGTACTTGTAGTTGCTCATACTCATATCTAGTGAGTTGTTTAGAGGAAACAATTAAATTCATAGGTCTTCTTGTTGTACTAAGAATTGAGAAAGAATAACTTAGGAAGAGTATATATTCCCTAATATCTGAAAAATCTGTTTAATTAATAAGAAATGTTTAGGTGCAAATTGGCCTACTTTTGTAATTTGGCCCTCTGCCCATTATTGTAAGCTCTAGAGAGAATGATTTGCCTTATTAAAAATATCAAAAAAAATCATTGAAGTTTAAATTGCAAAGTAAAACAAACAAAAAAAGAATTAGGTGGTTTCCCTCTTCAATTTTGCTGATGAAACAATTCTTGTACATTATCCCCATGATGATTTCTCATGCTATTAGGAAAACAAATTAGCTATTTAGGGCTGTATTTCCAAAGAAATGATTTATTTAATAAAGAAAATAAACAATTGACAATGCAGGGGCTAACTGTATATACAGATATACATACAAATACATATATAACAACTATTTACATTGTATTAGATATCATAGATAATTGAGCGATTTAAAGTCTATGGGAGGATGTGCATATTTTATATGCAAACAGTACATCATTTTATAACAAGGACTTGAGTGTATGCAAATTTTGGTATCTGCTGAAAGTCCTAAAACAAATTTCTCACAATTACTGAGGGACAACCATACTCACATATACTATATAAATTTTTTGCCACTTTTATGCAATAAAATTTGCTAGGGAAGGGTTAAGATTATCTGTTTATAATGTTACAAGTTCTTGACGACTATTTACTCTGTTTATCTACTACTATGAACATGTGCACTGATGAAAGCATCCTTGTCTATAGAGTGATAAACAAGCAATTTGGATTTATTACTAACAGTGAGTATGACACAAGGAACTTTAAAATAATTGTGTTGCAGATTGTTTTACTGTCACCATGCTATATAAATAAAACTTGATAGACTGAAAGAGCTGCATAAAGTATATGTATAAAAATCATAAATATATATATATATATATATACTTACAACCTTTATGTACTATTTCAGATAATTATTAATGGCAGTACAATGTCTAACAAATGACAGACTATTTTTAATATTTCCTCAGATTTGTGAATTTATTTAAAAAGTACAACTTTTTGATGGTTTTTATGTTTCCATTACAAAGAAAAGCATTACCTGTATATAGCTTCAAGGTAAAATTTTTCCCAGATTTCTGAACCATAGTCTGCTCCTGTAAACCAATCATATGCTCTGTAAGTGATGACAAGATGCTTTATCTCCCTGTAAGAGCCAAGGTGAGTATCCTACCACTGGGTATACTGGAGTAAATAACCAATAGTGAGCAATTGTTATATGCATACATGTGTGAGTGTGCATATTTTCAGGGCTAAAGAGGCACTAGTGGTTCTAATTCCACCCTCAATTTAAAGAATCAATTAGATCATTAGGATAGAGTTATTGTTAATACATTTCATTCACTATTGATATTAGTATGAAATCATGCCTTCAATTTCAAGAAATAAGTACAAAATCTCCAGCTTTCTGTTTCCCTGGCAATTTCCTAGCATCACTAATAATAAAATAAGGAAGAAACACAATACCTATACCACAGCAAAGATTTTATCAAAGCTAAGCATCTATCAACTTTCACGATAGTACTATGAATAGGAATTTTGTTCATAAAGTGCTAATTTCTCATGGCTTATGCGATGTATTACATTCATGCTCAGTGTTTTTTCTGTATTACATGTATGTTTAATTATGTAGCTTGTTTCCCTGTGATTAGAGAACAGTACTGTAGGACCTATTTTACTTCTTGTCAAGAGGAGTTCATTTTAACTTCTAGGTCAAGAACAAATTATTTTAGATTATCTATAGATAAGAATAATCTTATCAGGATGCTGTTATCAAGGTTGTATAATTAGTAATGCTATATCATCTTAGGGCTATTTCTAGTTATGTTGTCATTCACAAATGTTACTTTATGAAGTAAATTCTCTTTTCTAAAAATATACTAAGAAAAGTCATAATAATATTAATTTCAAAATTTTGGTTTTTTTAATTTATTTTTTTCTTAAGTAGAATGTCTATTTTTGTCTATGGAACTGATGCCTGAGGTTTCCAGGGTCTTCGTGGAAATCTGCACAAAATTTTATGACCGTTGCTGGATGAATTATAGAACATATAATATCAGTTTAAGGGGCATAAAGAAATACATGGATTTCACTCCTAATTTCAATTTATTAAATAAGCAGTTTTCTTTTTCCCAAAATCTATTCCTTCTCCAGAAAAGGAGAGATCTAATTTAAATAGGCAGGTTTACCTTTGATTCTGGAAAACATAATGAGAGACAGAATTTTTCTTATACATTCGAATTATTACAGTGTAATTTGAACTCCAGAGACATTCCGAAGAACTGCTTCTGTGTACTGAATCCTTCCCATCAACATTTACTTTCTCAAGTCCTTCCCTTTGCCTATCATTCAAAAACATTAAAATAATGAAACCTCTCCCTCAATTCCTGTTCCTCCTGAAGCTAATACTTCTCCTCTCTTCCTCATTACAAATAAACATAAGTGAAATTGGTGCCTAAACTCATATCCACTTTCTCATCAACCTACTATTCCTCAAGGTATTTGTATTTCTCACAGTTTGGAATCTCCAGAGCAGCTGCTGAGATAAAGTTTGCAATGCAAGATATTAATTGGGAATCAATACCTGTGAACGAATGTGGGACAATGCAGAATTGAGCAGAGGGAGAAAATAAGCTGGATATTGGCTGGCTAAAATGTAAGCCAATGCAAGGAAGAACTTGGGAAGGTATTACCAGTCAGAATATCCCACATTGCACTGAAAATACTTGTACCTTGTTCAGCAATCTGATGTGTGTTTCCCATGGAAAGGCATGGCCTGATGTCTGCTCTCTGAAGCTGATGGTCGGCCCCAAATAATTGATTCTAGAGGCTGCATGCTGATCACTTTCCCTGCTACTGGGCAGCAAATCTGTCTTTGAAGAGGAATTGGAATAGCAATTCTCCTTGTCCACCACAGCATTCCATTATGGCTTTTGCAATTATTCAGCATAGCTTCTTTAATAAAGATTACCAATGATTACCTCTAAATTTAATATAATTTTCAGACTTTTGTTATTTGGCCTCTGTTACAAACATGAGCATTATATTAATTCTGCCTTGGCTTATTTAAGCAGGAAGGTCTTAGTTTGTATTATCAAGTTCTGCCCTCCCAGACCCCTATGCATTTCTATATTTGCAACTGAAGAAAACAGAAACATTTATGTTTCTCCACAATTTCCCCTCAATCAAAAAGATGGATTTTTCTGCCTTGCTCTTTTTAGTTTCTAAAATGTAGAGTCCAACCAGGAAAAAAAAAAATAGCCATTCCATAAAGGATGCTGTTAAGGAGAACAATGTTTGTATGGCAATTACACCACAATCAATAGAAAGATTCTGCACACCCTGATTTGCAGTAAACTCTGGGTTTAAATTTAGTGACATTTCTTGCATTGTTCATTTGGCTGCTTTTATTGAACTACTACAAAAGAAGTGGAAAATGACTTCTTAGAACATTTTAGTAATCATGAGCATTGCTTCTGGTTTGTTTCTGCCTTGTTTAATTAGTGGAGGTTGATACAGACCACCTAGTTTCATAGACATTGCTTATTGCTAAACATGACAACTCCATTAAAAGTTACTTTGTGAAGTAGGAAGACCAAAATACATGATATATAACCTACCATAAAACTAAATCCAGTCTTAACAATAGTCTCGAACAAAGGGTATTATAATAATTGCTGTTGCTGCTACCTAGGAAACGTCTAATAGGTTAAAAGGAATAAATTTTCACTTTACACATGTAAAATTTATTCTTCACCAAAGAGAAAACATTGAGGCAAGTGTTACAATATTTATTCAATAGAAGAGAAAATTGAAGCCTAAAGAGGTTTTGAAAAATGCAGAGTCAAGAATCATATTCAAAACCACAGGGGCTTTGATTCCTTTAACAACACCTCACTCAACTCTCACTTTAAAGCCAAGAAGTTGTTTGCTGTGTTCTCTCCTTTGCACCCCTCCTACCATTGTTCCAAATATTCTGAACTCTTCAATTCCTTGAAAAAGTCCTTACTGGAGCCTGCTGTTCTTTTTGCCTGTAACACTCACCATCTCCCTTTCTTGCTCTGCCCCTGTGGCTCCCTTTTGCCTTACCAACTCCTTTTCATCTTTCAGATTCAACTTGCAGCTTACTTACTCAGGGACAGGATAGCCAGCCTCCCAAGAATGGTTAAGACTGTATTCATTCTGATAACACTACTTATTTATCCTATAGAGGACTTACTTCATGAATTTAGTAGTCTCTTAATAACTTGAATTCTTAAATGAAATAAATGGTCTAAATTAAAACTCAAGTATAAATGAGGAACTTAATCCAAAGTCATAATTGATTCCTCCTTCTCCCAATCCAACTCCCTGAAATAATCATTGGTAAGACTTAACTTTTTGATATTTCTATTTTTTTTAATTCAAAGATACATGTGCATATTTAGAGACTTTTGTTAAAAAAAGGAATATTATGCACATATTTTGTGGGTTTGTTTACCTTATTTTATTCTATATAAGTATATCTTAGGTAATAGTTTATTTTATATCAAAGTATGGGGGTCTGCCAATATTAATTCCATAGTCTCATTATTGTTAGGAATTCAGGTTTTTCTATTTCTTTTTTGCTAAAATAAATATCTTTGTACATATATCTTATTACTGATTCTTGTATATTTTGAATGAACTTCCATAAATAGAAATGCTAAGTTAAGAGGTGGGCCTCCTTGCTCTGTTGCCCAGGCTGTAGTGCAGTGATGACATCTCGGCTCACTGCAGCCTCCTTCTCCCAGGTTCAAGCAATTCTCTTCCTCAGCCTCCTGAGCATCTGGGATTACAGGTGCCCACCACCATGCCCAGCTAATTTTTTGTGTTTTTAGTAGAGACAAGATTTCACCATCTTGGTCAGGCTGATCTTGAACTCATGACCTTGTGATCCATCTGCCTTGGCCTCCCAAAGTGCTAGGATTACAGGTGTGAGCTATGGCACCTGGCCAAGCCTACTTTTTAATATGTATTAAAAGGATGTATTCCAGAAATCTTATGATAAATTATACCTCTACTAAGAGTATAAAAGAGCATTCATATTCCCATGTCTACCATCATATTTCTACCATCACTGGATGATTTCACTTCCTTTATTTATCTTTTAAGAATTTAATGAGAAACATTATATTTCATGTTTTTATGCATATTTCTCTGACTACTAGTATACTTATTTGTACACATTTATTGACTCTTTGATTGCTTTTAAAATAAATTACCTGTTTATGTTCTCTGTGCTTTTTCTTAATTAAAAAATAGTTTATGTAAATATGCCATGTTTCCCTTTATCGTCACATATTTGATCTTGTTTTAGTCCTCTCCCATTTAAAGATTATGCAAATAGTCTTTTCTTCTAACACTTTCATATGTTGTGTTTGAAAATCTGTTTATGTCCAGGACTATTTAGTTATAAACTACTCTCCCCAAGAGAATGGCCTATGTCTATTTATTGCAATATTTCTAGTGGTAAGAATACTACCATAGAGGAGACATTATATAGAGCTGCATAAGTAATGAATGAGCCTTTTTACCAGTTAAAATCATAACCAAATAACATTTTTTAAAATTTACTTTCAAGTTTCAGGATTTTCAGTAAGTAAAATTATGAAATCATTTTGTCTCTACCTCTGCACCATACCTCTCTTGCTTTTTCATTTTTTTCCATTAACCTCTTTCTTCATTTTGATTCTAGTATCTCAGATACCTCCCCTAGCAGTGGTCCTTCTCTTGAGCAGATAAGTCTACTGTGCCCCAAACATTACTCTCCTTACCCAGAAAGGTATTTCAGATCAGTTTTCTCAACCTGAGATGTATGATTGGCGATGAAGTTTGAAATTCTGACTCCTCCACAAAAGACCACTTTTGTTTCCTTTGTCTCAGAACACTTCCCCGCAATTGCTTATTCATCTCTTAATTCCTATGTTCAAATTTCATGAATCATCACACTTTTTATATTTTCTGTAACACACATATGTAGCATTTTAGATCTAGGATTTAAGATATATTTTCTTTCTCAAACCATGGGTCCTGGCTTCTAATGAGGAAAGTATAGTCAGGACAAACATCTGAACAGTTGGTTCATCTTGGATTTGCACTTTCCTCCCTGCTATTACATTGGAATTTCTATGTCAAAAGTAGAGGCAGGTTTCTTGAAGAGGCAATTAAAAATAAGCTTCAAGGATTTCTTTCACAAGGTCTCCTTTAACCTTGTACCTAATATATGTTTAAAATTTTAATTTTTCTCCTTAAGGGTTTGTCCTTCAAATTGTTTATGCTTCAGAGTCCGCTTAAGTCCACTCTTAAAATCACTTACTTTCTGCACTTCTCATGTACCTTGAACACTTTGTTGTATTAAATTCTGTTGATTTCTTCTTCCCTGAGGAAACTTCCATTACTTTTTGATTTCCTGTGACTTCTAGTAGTTCCTCGTGAATCCCTTTTTTTACTTAGTCCCGGTTCTTCACTTGATAATCCTAGAGAAGCAAAAAATATATCATTGTTTACCACAATTCACCATCATTACCAGCTTGCTTGGGATGACGATTGGCTCCACCATTATTTGAAAAAAACAACAAAGAACTTCACAGTTTTGTATTAATTTGACATTTCTTTATATACTAAGAATATTTTTTCCAATTTTTAATTGTGGTAAAATACAAGTAAGATTTACCATCTTAACCATTTTAAGTGGTGTTAAATACACTCATAATGTTATGCAACCATCACCTCTATCCATTTCCATAACTCTCATCATCTTGTACAATGTAAAGTCTATACTTATCAGACAATAGCTTCCCATTCCCTTCTCCCACAGCTCCTGACAATCACCATTCTGTTTTCTGTCTCTTTGATTTTGACTCTTGTAAGTGTCTCATATAATGAAAATATATAATATTTGTCCTTTTGTTACTGGCTTATTTCACTTAGCATAATATCCTCAAGGTTCATCCATGCTGTGGCATATATTAAAATTTCATTTCTTATTAAAGCTTTATTAATTTCTACCTCATTTTTGAAAAAAAGAAACAACAATTTTGCCTGATGATTTAGCACTTGGGTTAACAATTTGCTTTTAATTATTATTATATTTGTTTTGGTATTTTGAATAGATAAACTCACTGGCTTCTAGGAAGCCCCTAAACTTTCTAATGAGAAATCTGCTGATAATCTGATTCAGGATCACTTACATATGACAGCGCACTTCTCTCTTACTGCTTTCAAGATTCATTTTATTTTTCTTTCTAAAGCTTGATTATAATGTGTATTGGTATGAGTCTTCCTGAATTTATCTACTTGGACTTCCTTAAAATTTTGGGACATTTATATTTATGTCTTTAATCAGATTTGGGAAATTTTTGGCCATTATTTTTCTTCCCCCATATTTTTTCTCCTTCACCATCTCTTCTTCTGTAACTATCACAACACATTAGCTGGAACACTTGATGGTGATCCACAAATTGCTAAGGTTTTCACATTTTAAAAACCTTTTCACTTGTTAAAGATCTTTTTCTTCCTATTCTTTAGACATGATAAACTTAATTATCTCATATTCAAATTTATTGATTCTTTCTTTCTTCTACACAATTTTGCACTTAAGTTCCTCCAGTAAAATTTTCAATTCAGTTATTGTACTTTTCAGCTCCAGAATGTCTTTCTGGTTTCTTTACCGGTTTTTAATGTATTTATTGATATTTTCATTTGATTCATACATTGGATGACATTATCTACTTTTTTCTTTAGCTCTGTGAACATCTTAAGATAGTTGTTTCAAATATTTGTCTTAGAGACCTGCCATTGGGTCTTTTTTCAGTGGCAGTTTATACTGATTTATTTTTCACCTTTGAATAGGACTTACTTTCTTGGTTCTTTGTATGCCTTGTAATTTTTTTGTTGAAAACTAGACATTTGAAACTAATAATGTGGTAACTCTGGAAATCAGATTCTCCCCTTTTCCTAAGCTTTGATGATTTTTTTTCTGGTATTGTTTGTTTGATTTTGTATGCTGACTCTGAACCAAGGATCAGTCTGAGGTATAAAATTAAAGTCTTCTCAGGTTTTTCTTGAGCCTTTCCATGGGCTTCAATCATCAATTTCTAAATTTCCTCATATATACAGTTTTTTTTAAAAATGTATTAATCTTTCATATCTGGCTTCCAAAAGGGAAAAACAGAAAAATTCAGGAGAGACGGATGCCAGACCTTTGAATTCCATGGAATTCACTTTAATTGTAGTTGAGAAGCTAGCAAGAATGGTTGGAGGTAAAAAAAAAAAAAAAAATGGCTGTCCTTTGTTTACACCTCTGTGATCAGAAGCAGCAATCAGCAACAGATCAGGATCCCCAATCCTGATGTTTTGATTCACCCTGGCTGCACAAGCTATGGAAGAGCTGCTCCAGGAAAAGTTCACAGCTGCATGCCTTGAGGCTGGAGAGGAGGAATGGGTAGCTGTTAGTCTGCTAAGAGCTGCTATTGACCAAAATTAACTGCAATTTGTCATCCAAGCCTTTCACTGGATGTTATAAGTCTTCTTCAGTAGACTACAGAGTTCCAAAATTTTCTCAAATTCTGATAGTGCATTTGTTGCTTAGGTAAGTAGCATCAGATTTCTGATCTTTCCTACTCTACAATCTTCTTAAATCCTCACTTAGTTAATTCTTTTTATTTTTTTAATCTCATATTTTTTTAAATGCTTTAGCTTTGAGTTTACTCATCGCTCTGCACTAGTTTTTTGCTTCAATGTCATTTTTATCTTCTTGAATTTGATTACACTTATAACAATCTAACTGACACTTAGCTGCTAAAGGAATATTTCTTAATAGCTATTTTCAGGTATTTTCTATATTTAATAACTTATTTATGTGGTGATGTCAGTAACATGGTGGAATAGAGGATCTTGACTTTCCCTACAGGCATGAATGTACCAAATAAACATCTATTCATGGATCAATTCCCTCTAAAAAGCAAGAATATGACTGAGATACTCCTACCCACCAGGGAAACTGAGAAAACATCCAGAGAAAACATATGGGAATGACTGAGAACACTGGGGGCATGGACCCACCCTGGGCCCAGAGCCATACAACCAGGAGAGAAATCCCAAACACTCAGCTTCTCCCCGTGGAGAGGAAGGTTTGGATTTCACATATACTGTCCTAAGTCTAACGTCCCCATAGTTTGGCTCTCATATAATCAGCTTGGGAAGCACAGAGGATTAGTCATATCCTAGTCTCACAGAAAAATTAGATCACAGAAAAAACGTGCAGGTTTTATTAGGGTATGTGAGCACTTTCACGGCTCCTCTGAAGTGGTGCAGGAAAGTTACTTAATAATACAGTTGCTTGATTTTCTCTGAAATGGTTTTATAATACACTCTCCAGTGGCTACTTGGTAGCCTGGCTTCTAATTGACTGTCACCGGGAAGTTAAAGAGGCACACAGTAACATACCAAGAGTGTGAGAAGATCAGCACTTGCAGAACCTTCTCTCACAGCTCACACTAGTGGTAACTCCAGGTCACTAAATCCCTTCTGAAAGGAGTTTGTCTACACATGATGCACCTTCAACATTTACAGCTTCCACCTGAGAGACTACATTCTAAACTTCCTAGCTCTGGGAGCAGAGGGGACTAGGCACATCTGAGTCTCTCTAGATCACAGATAAAAGGGAAAGTTTTATAAAGGCCTGCAAGTACTTCTAGGGCCTTTATCCCCTATAAGCAGTAGAAAAACAGGCTTTTAAAATGCAGCTCACTGTTTCTTTCTAGAGGAGATTTATGCCACAAAACAGGGATTGCAACTTTTACAAATGCCACCTGAGGGACTGCATCTTAAAACTTTTAACTCTGGGAGCAAAAGAGACTCCCCAGATCATAGAACAGATATGTGGTTTTAAACAGGTGTGTAAACACATCCAGGGGCTAAACTTTCTAGGAACAGTGCAGAAAAGGGACTTGAAGATGCAGCTCCCATTTTCTCTCTGGACAGAGTTTACTGCATACTCTTTCAGTGGCTACTTAAGGGGCCTGGCTTCTAACAATCTTGCACTGGGGAATTAACGGTGCAAACAGTAGCTTTCAGGCAGCTGGAACTGGAGCTTGGGACTTCAGAGGCTTTCTTTCAGCTTGTCCCGGTGATAAATCCAGGTGTACACATTCTTCCTGAGATAAGTATTTTTGTGCACCAAGCTGTAATGTGTATAACTCCCACCCAAGTGTTACTGATGAAAGATCATGACTATGAGTTGTCCATGTTCTTGGTATTTTGAACAAAGAATTGTACAAAACACATAAAGCAAGGAAAGAATGAAGCAATTAAAGCAGAGATTTATTAAATTGAAAGTACACTCCACAGAGTAGAAACGGGCTTGAGCAAGAGGCTCAAGAGCCCTGATTACAGAATTTTCTGGGGTTTAAATATCCTCCAGAGGCCTCTCATTGGTTGCTTGGTTTACATCCTATGTAAATGAAGCAGTGGCTTGTGAGCAGTCTGACTGGTTGCAGAGACTGAAGTGAAGTTACAAAGTTATACCCTATGCAAACATCTGATTGGCTGCAGGAGGGGACCCATCAAAGGTACTTTCAATTTTTCATGTGCCATGCAGAAAAGGGCCAGGGGAATTGCCAAGGGAGGAGCTTCTGGTTCTTTCATTACTTAGGTGTGGAAAGTTGGGTTTTCCTTTTGACTTAGTTCTAGGAAGTCAGTGTTAATAGGCCTTAGGTTCTCTGCCTCCAGACCCTATTCTCCTGCCTCACAAGGAACTGCCTCCTTAATGACCTAGCACTGAGAGTGGATGAGGCTCGTACCTTGAGTGGCCCTAAATCACAGAAAACAGAGGTGGACATACAACAAATCCACTTCCAGCAGCTATTACTCCAAGATCACAGAATGTAGCCTAAACACAAATACAGGCATTTGCCACAGATCTTCTCCCTGGCTGAGTGCAGAGAGAGTGGGAGATAAATGCCAGCACTCGGCTTCACCATGAGGATAGAAGGAACGGGAACATACATTCAACACTCCAGCCTTTCTAGCTACATCAGGATGGTATGGCTTCTACCTTACTGGTCTTAAGGTTCTGACAGGACATGATAAATCCTAATCCCCAGGGGAGCATCAAAACAGAGATAGCGGTTTTGACAAACACAAAGGCTTGAGAGGTATCTTAAATTCTCTGGCCTAATAGATTAGCAGGATTTTTCTCCTATATGAGGACAGTCTGACAAGACTGAGAAAAGCAGTTATCTTTACAAAGCACAGGTTGCACAAAAACCAACACAGTAGGTCAAGAAAACTGAAGAAGCAGGAAAATCCAATTCAAATAAAAGAACAACATAAATCTCCAGAAACTAAAATCAGTTGTAAGAAAAAAGTTTATAGCAATAACTGTTTACATCAAAAAGGAGAAATATCTCAAATAAGTAACGTAAGATTACACCTTGAAGAACTAGAAAAAACAAATTAAGCCAAAGTTAGCAGGAGTTAGGAGACAGCAAAGATCAAAGTAGAGATGAATGAAACAGAATCTAGAAAGACGATAGAAAAGATCAACAAAACTAACAGTCAGTTTTTTGAAAAGCTAAACAAAATTAACAAACCCTTAGCTAGACTAAACAGAAAAAGAAGGGAAGAACCTCAAATAAATAAAATAAGAAATGAAAGAGAAGATGTTATAGCAGAGAAATACAAAGTATCTAAGAGACTACTATGAATATCTGTATGTCAACAAATTGAACAACCTGAAAAAAGAAATAAATTTCCAGAAACAGATAACCTACCAACACTGAAATACAAAGAAATTGGAAATCCAAACAGACCAGTTACAATCCAGGAAACTGAATTGTTAATTAAAGTCTCCTATCAAAGAAAAGCCGAGGATAAGATAATTTTACGGCTGGATTATACCATTTAATGAAGAATTAATAGCAAAAGAAAGAAAGAAAGAAAGAAAAGAAAACTAGAGGCCAACATCACTGATGAACATAAGTGTAAAAATCCTCAACAAAATGCTAGCAAGCTATATTCAACTGTATACTAAAAGGATCATTCACCATGATCAAATGGGATTTATCCCTGGGATGCAAGAGTGGTTCCACACACGTCAATCAGTAAATGTGTTACACCATAACGAACTGAAGGACAGAAACCGCATGATCATTTCAATAGACACAGAAAAGGCATTTGACAAAATTCAATGCCCTTTTTTAATTAAAATGCTCAACAAACTGAGTATAGAAGAAAGGTCATTCAACACTATAAAGATCATATATGTTAAGCCACAGCTAACATCATACTTAGTAAAAAGTTGAAGGCTTTTCTTCTGAGATCAGGAATAAAACAAGTACGCCTATTTTTATCACTTCTGCTCAACATTGTACTGGAAGTTCTAGCCAGAGCAATTAGGAAAGAAAAGTAAGGAAAGGCATCCAAATGAAAAAGTTAGTAAAATTATCTCTGTTTGCTGATGACATGATCTTATATACAGGAAATCTGAAGACTGTACCAAGAAACGGTTAAAACTGATAAACTAATTCAGTAAAGTTGCAGGATAAGAAATTAACAAACAAAAATTAGTAGCACTTCCCTACACTAACAATAAATAATTATGATTAAACTCACCCAAGGAGGTGAAAGAGCTGTATACTGAAAACTATAAAACACTGATGAAAGAAAAATGATGAGGGCACAAATAAATGATATATCCCATGTTCATAGATTGAAAGGCTTAATATTGTTAAAATGTCCATGCTGCCCAAACTATCAATATATTCGATGCAATTCTTATTAATTCTAATGTTATTCTTCACCAAAATAGAAAAAAAAAACTACCATTTTGTGTGGAACCATAAAAGCCCCAAATACCCAAAGCAATTTTGACCAATACACAAAAATTGAAGGCATCACACTACCAGATTTCAAAATAAATTATGAAGCTACAGGATTCAAAACAACATGATACTGGCATAAAAACAGACACATTAACCAATAGAATAGGACAAGAAGCCCCAAAATAAATCCACACAGCTATGGCCGATTAATTTCTGACAAAGGTGCCAAGAACACACAATGGAGAAAAGATAATCTTTTTAGTAAATGATGTTATGAACTGGATATCCATGTGCCGAAGAAGAAAAATGAACCCTTATCTTACTCCTCATACAAGAACCTCTTCAAAATGGATTAAAGATGTAAGCATAAGATCTGAAATTGCAAAACTACTAGAAGAAAATACAAAACACAGGATATATATATATATATATATATATATATATATAAAATGCTCAAAAAAATCTAATAATCATGTAAATTGCAACCACATGAGGTATCACCTTATACCCATTAACAAAATGATTAAAGCTAATAAGTGTTGTGAGAATGTAGAGAAAGGAGACTCTTGCCCACTGTTGGTGGTATTGTAATGTGCACAGCCACTCTGAAAAACAGTATAAAGGTTCCACAGAAACTACAAATAGAATTGCCATATGATCTAGCAATTCTCATATATACCTCCAGGCATATATCCAAAGGAACTTAAATAAATAAGTTGAAATAAATAAGCTCCCATGTTCATCACAGCATTATTTACAATAGTGAAGATACAAAAACAATCAAAGTGCCAATCAACAGGTGAATGGATTAAAGCATGTGCTATAGATACACAATAGAATCCTATTCGGCCTTTAAAAAGAAGGAAATTGTGTCATTTTATACAAGAACAGAGATAAATATTGTCTGATCTCATTTATATATAAAGTCAAACTCATAGAATTTAGGTTTGGTTGGAGAGTGAATCGGGAAAGGGAGACATTGCTCTAAGTATACAAAAAGTTTTCATTAGAAAGAACAAGTTCTGGTAGTGTAGCGCACAGCATGATGACCATAGTTAATAATAATGTATTCTATATTCCAAAATAGCTAAAAGAGAGGATTTAAAATGTTTTCATTACAAATAAATGATAAGTATTTTAGGTGATGATTATGTTGATTAGCCTGATTTGACCATTGCACAATATATACATGCATCAAAACATCATATTGTACCCATACATGTATACAATTATTATTAATCAAAACTAAAATAAAAAATAAAAATATTTTCAAATAGAAGGAACACATGACATCTCTATCAAACTGATTAAAACTCTGTAGTATAACAGATTTACAATCCTTCTGCTGCTTAACAGTATCCAAACCTCCACCCTATTTCAATGTCAAATTTCATTTTTCTTTAAACAAGGATTTTGTATTCTCTGTTTTATTGCATTTGGACTAGATAATTAATTCCTTGCTAATCTCCACATTGTATGATATTTATTAGCATCCCTAGACTCTATCCAATGGGTGCCAGTGGCATTCTCCACCCTCAAGTTGCAACAGCTAAATGTGTTTTCTTACATCACCAAATGATCCATGGAAAGAAAATCTCTCCCTTTTGAGAACTATTGCTTCAACCATAAGCTACTAATAGAAATTTCATATTTAGAGAATACCTATTAGTCTCCATTTACAGGCATACCTCTTTTTATTGTGCTTGGCTTTATTGCATTTCTCTGATATTGCATTTTTTTACAAAGGTTTGTAGCAACCCTGCATTGAGCAAGTCAACTGGCACGATTTTTTGATACCATGTGTTCTCTTTGTGTCTTTCTGTCAAAATTTGGAAATTCTAGCAATATTCCAAACATTTAAATAATTATTGTATTTGTTATAGTGATTTGTGATCAATAATTTTTGATGATCCTACTGTTATTGTTCTTGGGCACCACAAACATATACAATGGTAAACTTAACTGATAAATGTTATATGTGTTTTGTCTGCTCTACATATGGACCATTTCCTCCCAATTCCCTAGTATACCACAATATTTAAAATAGGCCAATTAACAACCATGCAATGGCTTCTAATGCTCAAATTAAAGGAGGAGTCTTATCCCTCACTGTAAATCAAAAGCAGCTAGAAATGATTAAGTTTACTGAGAAAGTTATGCCAAAAGCTGAGACAGGCCAAAAACTAGGCCTCTTGTGCCAAACATTTAGCCAAGTTACAAATGCATGGGAAAAATTCTTGAAAAAAGTTAAAAGTGAACACACAAATGATAAGAATGTGAAACAGTTTTATTGCTGAAATACAGAAAGTTTTAGTGGTCTAGATAGAAGTTCAAACCAGCCACATCATTCATGTAAGCCAAAACATAATCCAGAGGAAGGCCCTCCCTTTCTTCAATTCTGTGAAGGTTGAGAGAGGTGAGGAAGCTGCAGAAGAAAAGTTGGAAGCTAGCAGAAGTTGGTTCATGAGGTTTAAGTAAAAAAGCTGCCTTCATAAAATAAAAGTGCAAAGTAAAGCAGCAAGTTATTCAGATCTAGCTAAGATCATTGATGAAGGTGGTTACACTAAACAAAAAATTTTTAATGTAGATGAAACAGCCTTCTTTTGGAAGACAATGTAATTTAGGACTTTGCTAGAGAGGAGAGGTCAATGCTTGACTTCAAAGCTTCAAAGGATAAGCTGACTTTTGTTAGGGGTTAATGCAGCTGGTGACTTAAAGTCATTTACCATTTTGAAAATCCAAAGACACTTAAGATCTATGGTAAGTGTACCTGTGCTCTATAAATTGAATAACAAAGCCTGTATGTCAGCAAATCTGTTGACAACTTGATTTACTGAATAATTTAAGCTCTCCATTTTAATCTACTGCTCCTTGATATAAAATATCAGTGCTCATTGACAATGCACCTAGTCGCCCAACAGGTCTGATGATTTACAAGAAGATTTTTTGTTTTTGTTTTTTGTTTGTTTGTTTTCATGGCTATTAACATATATATTCTGCAGCCTATGAACCAAGGAGTAATTTTTATTTTCAAAGCTTATTCCTTAAGAAATACATTCTGTACGGCAATAACTGCCTTAGAAAGTGATTCCTCTGATGGATCTGGGCAAAGTAAATTGAAAACCTTTTGGAAAGAATTCACCATTCTAGATGCCCTTGACAACATCTGTGATGCATCAGAGGAGGTCACAATATAAACATTAGGAAGAGTTTAGAAGAAGTTGATTCCAGTCCCCATGGATGGCTTTGAGAGGTTCAAGGCCTCAGTGGAGGAAGTCACTGTAGAAGGTGAAAAGAGTAAAAGAACTTGAATTAAAGGTGGCATTTGAACATGTGACTGAATTGTTGCAACACCATAATAAAATTTGAATGGATGAGCAGTCTTCTTCTTATGGGTGAGCAAAGAAAGTGGTTTCTTGAGATGGAATCTACTGAAAATGCTTGTTGAAATGACAACAAAATATTTCAAATATTATATAAATTTAGTTGATATAGCAGTAACAAGGTTTAAAAGGACTTAATTTAATTTTGCAATAAGTTCTACTGTAGGTAAAATGCCATCAGATATCATTACATGCTGCAGAGAAATACTTTGTGAAAAGCTGAGTCAATTGACACACCAAGCTTTATTGTTGTCTTATTTTATAAAATAAGTTTGGTTGTCAAAGCCACCCAAAACCTTCAGCAACCACAACTCTAGTCAATCAGCAGCCATCAACATTGAGGTGAGACCCTTCACCAGCAAAAAAAATTACCACTCCCTAGATGATCAGATGATTATGAGAATTTTTTTGCAATAAGATCTTTTTAATTAAGGAATGTATATTTTTTAGACATAATACTATTGCACACATAATAGACTACAGTACAGTGTAAATATAACATTTATGTGCACTGTGGAAAAAAATTCATGTGATTCACTTTATGTGGTTGATCACCTATTGGTGGTCTGGAACTGAACCTGCAATATGAGTTATTCCAATATTTTGATATTCATCCTTCTGTTCCTTCTTTTAAATGTCACATACTCTTGGCATTTTTTTTATTTTAAATATTTATTCTGTTATCCTCCTGAAATTTTTTACACATTTTATACATTTTTACTTAAGATGAGATTGGAAAAAAAATATATTTTGATTTGAGAAATTCATATGCACTTGATTATTGTCTAATTAACACTAAGGAAAAATGAGGCATTCAGAATAAAAGAGCAGTTTACCTTTCTCGTGCTGTGCCTTTTCGTAAGTGGAGTAATATCGGGTGTGAGATATATATTTGAAACAATGAAAGAGCTGAAGTAACATGAAACTAATAAAAATATTTAATGAAGCTAAACTTAAAATTTTATTAACATTACTTTTCTTCTTCAATTCTATAGTAACAGCACTAATTATCCTGAAATAAATCTTTCTTTCTTTGTAAATAATGCATCTTTTTGTTCTGTAAGGTAGTTTGGACTTACAGTTTAGCATAATTGATGCCAATTATAAAGGGAGGTAAAATGTTTCCAGTAATTACTATGAATACAGAACAATAGTCAAAGCTATGTTATGAAAACAGTAGGTTGATACACATACTTGGTCTATTTAAAATCTAATCTAAAGATTCAATAGAAATCCTTAAACATGTGTTTGGTTATTAAGATCTGTTTCACCTTATTTTTAGATTCTAAGTAAATAAGTCTTATTAAACAAATAGAATATATTCATATGGTGAACACATACATATGTATGTGTGTGTAAATATAAATATGTAACATGCACACATCATTAATCATACTGGATCTAATTATTTATAAAAAGATGTATTCCCTTTGTTCTCTCGTATCAGATATTAAAGACATATGAAAATCAAGTTTATGAACATTGCCCAGATTATGTTGAACTGCCCCATGCACGTATATGAATTTCTGTGTGTTCAGCATATGACACACAGACTGCCAATTTGAGCATTAGGAAAAATGCAACGTATTTTCCATTAAGTGTGCTCCCTTAGTGAACACCCTCTGTTTTTCTGGCAGGACCCAGCAGGATTTGAAAAATAAGCAGCATATTGGGAACAATAATGAATATTTATACTTAACGAAATCCTTTTTTCATTCGTTTTCCATCTGCACTCCTAGACCCCGAAATACTAAAATAGTAAATGGGGAAAAGAGAATTATGTTATAACTCCTTGGATTAGAGATACAGAAACCTCAATGAGACTGAGAGGCTGCTAACGCCTAGGCTATGTGAAGGTGTAATTGATTTAAACTGAAACATATATGCCTTTCTATTTAACATCTTTGGATTGTGTGATTTTTATGAAATGAAAATTCCTGTAAAATCGTGGACTGATAAATGATGTGATTCACAAATATTGTTTGTAATGAGGAAGAAGAGATCATTATTAAAAATTCAAAAGGAGATTAAAAAAAAACAAACAAAGGACATACCAGGAAAAATAATGGTTTGAAGGAGAAAATAAGAATAATCTTCAGGCATAGTTTTAACCATTACAATGTTAATTCATAGACTGAAGGAAAAAAAGCAAGTTTGAAAAACTGTGGAAGAAACTATGTTGACATATTAATTTACATAGAGATATTCAGGATGAATATTGCCCAGTGAGTCTCTTTTAATTAAATGCCTTAATACATTTTTACTTCAAGGGGCTTGTTGATTAAAGTGTTTATGGCAGTTTCCTGCTTGAAGTTTCAGCAATCTGTATTTGTTAGTAAACGCCAGTAGATCATGCTTCTAACTAACCTCTGGCTATGTGCAAAAGAGTGGAAAACATCTGGATAAAAATTGGAATTTTTTTCCGACAAGCTAGTATTTTACAAAATCCAAAGGATGGTTGACACCTAACAGAATTGTTTATTGCCTGATTTGTTTGTCTGTTTGTAGTGTGAGGAAAGAAAGCAAAACTCTCTTTTTTCTAAAAAAAGTTAACTTTAATTAATTAAAATAGAAAACAAAAATAAGTGACAAAATATACATTTCGAAAGTATAAACATGAGTATTTTAACAAAATCAAATAACCAAACATTTCTGATAAACATGAATGCCACTTCAATTTTAGAATTATGTCTAATTTGAGGTGCCCTCAGACTTATAACACAGTACTAGCTAGGAACATATTGGAGAAAAAGAGGACAATCTTCAGCCTATTTAAAGAAACTGAATTCTAGAGATGCTGTCCATAATTTATTTCTCAATATGGAAATTGTGGAGGACTTCATTCCTAAGCCATATGTATGGAATCTCAAAGCAACCAGTTGGAAATATTAACTTTTAGCTATGAAGGGTTGTGTGGGACTTACAGAAAATCATGGCCACTTTAATCTTCAAACAAGAATAAAGTAAATGAAAGGAGATTTTCTCCACTTGGAGTTGGGCGTCTTTTTTAAATGCAAAAGTGTGACTTGATCACATACAGAGCTTAATTAAAGACCACTCACTCCATAATGAAAGAGCTACCTTAAAGAAAACTTCGGCTGAGTTGCCGGTATACATCTGTCCTGTTAAAAAGAAAAATAATTGAACAGCAAAGACTGTGGCAGAAAAGTCTAAATGTTCTAGGGACTCTCTCAGACATTTGTTTGAAGTTTTTCTCAGCATTTTAAGCCTAAACCACTGCTGGATTCTCCCTGTTGGGAGGACATAAGTGTGAGAGATCACATGCCCAGGATTGAGCTCAAGATGTGCCGCATCAAACTGTTTACCCCTTGACCTCCTCTCCCTCCTCTGCTGGGCTACACATATTTCGTTTCCTCTAGATTAAGAAAAAAATCAATTTTCACCAGTGAAAGGGCTTTTAAGTTAAAGCTAAATTCCCTGAAGTAAAAAATAAAAAAGACAAAAACTCAACTTTTTCATAAACTGCACTAAAGACCAAATTTCTTATGTTATATTTTGAGAAAACTTTCACCTATATCTCTGACTCTTTCTGTTTTCTACTTTTCTAAGTTAAATAGAAATATATTTGAAAAGAATGAAACCACTAATACCTCCATAAATGAAAGCCTATTATTTTCACTTTGAAGTAGTATATTTTATCACCAAAGTATGACCTTTGAACTTAGCTAGACCTTTCATAATCTTTAAAAATACATTTGATTTTATCAAATATTTTTAAAACATTCAATTCTATTACACTTTACCTCAAATACTCTTGCAGTAATAATAAAGGGCCTGGGGTTCTCATCATGATATCTTAAAAGGCTGGTGTTTATAGATTGAGTAAAAGTGAAGGAGAATAAAATATTAAAACCACAACAGCATGAGAAACTTGGTTTATAATATTCCCTCCAAGCATTTTTAAAGTGTTCCACACTCAGTGGTTTGTGTACTTAATTATGGTAGAATTAATTTGACCAAAATATTTCTAAAGTTCAAATTGTTTCTTTTTTTGATTCTTGAAATACAAACAATAGAGTTTAGGCTTACTAATATTTGTAAAACTTTAAACCTGGTCATGAAGAATTGAGTTAAATATCTGAGACCTCATGCATTTTTTTTCTTTAGCTGATCAGAATTCACCAACCACATATTCATCAACATTATGGTGTTGGAAAGTGTGTGCTTCTATTTATGAACCAGAAATATTGTTATAGTATGAACATAGCACATATTTAAAATTACGCTAAATTGTCTTTAAGTTTGAGACTCTGGATTTCAAGTAAACATACACACATGCATGTATATAGAGAGCAAATACTGTTGACAAATATTCTAAAAGTTCTATCTTCACGTATAGTTTCTGTATTTTACAATGTGGTTTTATCCTAAGCATTAATTTCATAAAATAAACTTTGGCCATCCTGTCTTTGAAGGCCCAGAAGCCTTAGCTTCCTACCATCATCCTGGGTCATCGTGTCATAAAAAGTATTATTTTCCCACAAACCAGAATGTTTCGAGGAAAACTGTGCCCACTGATAAGCAAACAGTGGAACATCTTTTTAAGCACCCTCCTTCACTATAGAATGATTAAAGAAGAAACTATTTCATTTGATTGCTAAGTCATGTCGATGGTTTGTATATCTCACATCAATAAATTTAAATACTAACTAAACATCTAATACATAACATAATGAATAACTAATTCATTAACAAAATGAATTAACGTGATCAAAACATTCTGGTCTACTATCAAGACCAAAAGAAATAGTGTCCAGGTCTACTGTAGGCTACTCAGAACTTTTTCTTCTAGCAACTTGTGTGTATCTAAAATCCCACGCTTTAGCTTCATTTTCTTTACCTTAGGGACAATGCTAGTGAAAATCACATACTCTAAGTGAATGTAACTTTAAATCTCTCATTCTTTATAATGTTTGTTTTTACATGAAGTTAAATAAACATAAGTATTAAAAAATAGCTTTCCAGCTCCATGCAAAAAGAGCTTGGAAACGGTCATATTTTTATCAACAAACAAACAAACAAACAAACAAAAAACTCAAACAGACTGAAACTTAATGGCTTTGCTTGGACTGATCATATAACTGAGGTAGAAGACCAAAAGACAAAAATAACTGCATATAAACATTGTATTATATTTGTAAGAAACAGTAAAGGTGTTTCAGGGATAGAAGTTGAAAATTCTGTTACTGTTATACATGTATACTGGAACTGAACAATCAGTTAAAGGGATGAAAGATGGTAAAAGCCAGGTTTCTTCTACTCCTTGAGTCAGAATTTATAGATAAGCAAAGGAAGAAGGCGAAAATTTTTCGTTTTAATGAATTAGTATTGGAGTTTAACACTGATCAGTTTAACATGACAACATAAGGAAATATTTACAGATATGTGTGTATGCAGGGATTAGCATACATACATATATTTCCTTGCTCTGTCAGCAGAGAGTGCCTAGAGACAATAATATCCTAGTGGTAATGTGCACACCTAGCTCCTAGATTTTGGTTTCTAATAATATTTTCTAATAAAATAAATCAGAGTTTCATGGAAAAAATGGCTGATCCTAGGATGGGGCAGAAAACATACAAGCTAGGTCTGAAGGATTTTATAGTGCTGTAAAGTAAGAAAGTGATAAAATCAAAATAAAACAATAGAAATAAAATAGTAACACATTGATGGGGGGGGGCTATAGGAAAGTGACACAAGATTCAACTAAAAGAGTTCTCAGAGGCCACAGCTAGAGTAATTTGACCAGTAAAATGATGTCGTGGCAGATTCTAAGTCAAAGTTTAGAACAAATATGCATGAATCCAAACTGATATGAAAATGATTGAATAAATTCATGAATAGGGGTGAGACACAAATCTGTGCAGGATTCCAAATAAGTTTGAAGATGTTCTACCTTCAAGGAGGTGGAAAATAATTCTCTACTTCTTAGGTGTGGGTTGTGCAAAGTCACTTCATTCTAAAGAGCACAGAAAAAGAAAAAAAAAAGAGTGAGATGGAGAAACCTGACAAACACTATTTCATCTAGATGATCAAGGTAACTATAAACAGTGATTGCTAAGTCATGTTGATGGTTTGTACCCTTGGTATGTTGTGATGAAAATAGCAATTGATCTCTGTGGTTTTCCTCCTCCCAAACACATAATTACAGTCTAATCATGAGAAAACTACAATCTAAATTTCAATTGAGACATTATGCAAAATACTTGACCATTACTTGTCAAAACAGTCAATGACATCAAAACAAACTCTGAGAAATTGTCACCGTCAAGAGTAGCCGAAAGAGGCAGGCAGCATTAGGTGGTATTCTGAGTGACATCCTGAAGCAAAAGAAAACAAAAAGGAAAGAAAAATCTTCACAAAGTTATTTACTTTAGTAATGTGTAGATATTGGTCATCAATTATAACATATGGACTATACTAATATAAGATTATAAAAATAGGGGTAATTAGGTATAAGGCATATGGGAACTTTGTAATATCTTTGCAATTTGTCTATAAATCTGAAACTATTCTAAAATAAAGTTTATTAAAACATAACACACACAGAATGAATGTGTAACATAACACTGTGAAAAGGACCTCTTATAATCCCATATCAGTTTGGCCAGCACATTTGTAAGGAACAATTGTCAGCATGCACTTGACCCTTGAGAACTCAAGGCCATAACCTAGTTCCAAAGGCATCATGGTGCATGTGTTTAGAGCATAAATCAGGCAGAGAAGGCACAGTTAAAGTGAAATGATAAATATTTTTTTTAGATGAAAAGTTTCCAGTACATGGAGAGACTTGTAACAAAAATCCAAATCTTAAGGGGTACAAGTAAAGATTTAAATTATGAAACAAAATATTTGAGTTATTAATTTTTTAAAGTGTATGGATGATGATGGCTGCAAAAATTTTGTTGACTTTCACTTGTTGGTACAATATATTGCAACATTGACTTATTTGGCATATAAAGCTATTTGCTGAGAGTGTGTCTAAGTGATTTAACAATAATCAGTTAAATATTTTTTAATGAAGTCAAATATTTAACATATAATGCACAAAAGGTTCTTGAAGCAATTACGGTATCTAAAAATTTTAATTTCTAAATGATGTTGAATTTCAATTAGAGATTGAATACATTATGAAAGTGGCTGTTTTGTGTTTTGATTTAGTTAAACTTATGATTAGCATTATGCTTTAAAAACCTTTTCAAAAAAAACTCTGCAACACTTTAACTTTCCTTGTAACAAACTGAAATTAATCTCAGCCCTGTAGTAAAAGAAAATTATTTAACCAAGTTTTATATTTATTGTAAATATATTAAGCATTATAGAAAACAGTGTTTAAACACAAAGCAAAGAGCTGAAAGAAGTTATGAATGAGTGAGCACACTCTATTGAGCTTGCAGAATACCTCTCTTCAGCACTAATTTAAATATTTACTGAATGTTAATATTCAGATTTAGATGTTTGTGCTTTTTATCCTAAAGGTCTAGGAAAAAAATGATGAATGTTCAGCTTAGAATTAAAATAACTTATTTAAGAGAGAAGAGATTTTTGGTGTTCTGTTTTTGTTCTTATAGGAAACACAATTTATTTCCCCCCCTGATCTTTTTCCTGATTCTTATAGTTCAGTGTTTAACTATGTATTTTAGAGTAAAAGTGTATTTATGCACACCATAGTAAGGTATGAGGGTTATCTCATGATAAAAATGTGAAATGCATTATAAACCAGATTGTTTGTGGAGAAAGAAACTCAGACTGAAGGAAACTTGGATTTAGGAGGTTTTCTAAGTTACTTAAACTAACAAATGGAGAAGATTTTGAGTTTCTCTCCAACTTAAAAGAAGATTTATCTTGCGGACTCTCACTACTCTACACTAAAGGGAATTTTTTCCTCTGCTCTTAGAACATTATTTGCACATACATTTATAAAATTATAATACTATTTTGGATGCATTTGAAAAGTGTGCATGTTTTCAAAAAGTCACTTCAATATAAAAATTTTTAAATAAACCATAAGTTATTGGTCCAAAATATTACATGATCTTTACTAAGAGTAATGACCACAGACCCAGAAAGCTTGGGCACCAGACATGGGCCCCGTTATATCCACATCTTCTGCTCTGGTCTTCCTTGAACTGTGCCTTGCTCCAGTCTTGAAGTTAAGCTGTGTCCTTTTATATCTCACATCTGTCTGGAGCCATGCTCTAAGTCTGAAAGAAGTAACTGGAGTCATCTTTCAGACACTTGTATCTTGCCCACTGCATTCAAGTGTTGCACTAGAGGGTTGAGGGTGGCCATTGGGTGGCTATTTATAGAAGTGGGTGTATAGAGCTTGGACATTCATACTGTCAAGCCCATTGGCACAGATGAAGAGCCCTCATACTATAGAGCAGAGTCAGGTGTAAAAAGGACCAAGGACAGGGAACTCCATTTGTGGGGACTGAAATGTTAAAAGAGTGAGTATTTTCAAAATTAAATTTCTCCCTGCTGCGTGAGGAATATTAATGTATTTTGAAAAAATAACTTTGAATGTAATGTAAAAATGGTGACAATGAAACGGGAGAGTTCTCTGATCCCCTCACAAGATGTGCAACAGTGGTGTGGCTGGCTTGTTAGGTCACCCCACCGCTCAAACCCTTGTGGGCAAGGAGTATGCAGACAGGCAGGTGCAGAGGCCGGGGCAGTGCTTTGGGCTCCAATCCCAAGTAGTGTCTAGGTGTGGGTACCTGCAACCCTAGTGTTACAAAGCTCTTTCAGCTTTGCTGTCCCCAGAAGGCTTGAGTGCAACTCAGCTCAATGGACCCTGTGCCTTTTTGCAAGGGCAGAGGGCCAATGTGACAGCTTTCTGTATCCCGAGCTCTTGCCCAGCGACCCAGAAAAATTGGGCCACACACGTTTTTTCTGAGTGGTGGAGGTGGCTTTCAGCGGGGTGGATGGGGAGCCAGAAGGTGGGGATGGAGAAGGTGATCTTTCCCTGGAGTCAGGCTGCCCAGCTACGAATTTCTCTTCAACCACTCTTAGCCAAATTCCTCTCAGCATCATTCAGACAGATGTTTCTTCTCTCTTTCTCTGCAGTGCCATTCTGCCGTCCGTCCATGTCTGTACATCTGCTGATCTGCTGGCTCACTGCCCTGCTTCTTGATCCTTGGGTTCAGATTTTATATGGGTGCAGGACAGGGGGCATGGTGGGCCAAAAGGCAGCTCTTTGGGTGCAAAAACAAGAATGCCTTTCCTTATTTAGGGCCATAGGTCTTCAGGCTTGAGAGTGGGGCCTTTGCTGAGGAAATGTCCTCTTCTACACAGTATTTCCCTGTCTCTTGTCCATAAAAACAACTTTTAAGTTTTTAGACTTCTCTAAATTGAGCTTTTCTCAGTCTAATGTACATTTGAATCACTTGTGGATTTGTTAAAATTAAGGTTCTATTCAGCAGATCTGTTTGGGACCTGAAATTCTGCACTTCTAATTAACTCATCTCCATACAGTGTTTTTATTAGCAAGGTTGTAGAAGCCAAAAAAAAAAAAAAAAAAAGCAAGGCTGGTTTTATCTAGAATGAACCTATTTCTAATTAATGTGGTAAAAGTGACATGGTTTGAAGACACTGTAGGAACCACGACTATGGGAGGTATCAACTTAAAGTTTTGGATTTTTGTATTTGTTTTAATCAATGAAAATACCACCTAGCACACAAAAAAATGAGTGCATTAGTTTCACTCTTTTGCTGCTAAAACAACTTCAGCAATTATTAATACTTGTTGATTGTTGGCTCAGAGAATTTACATTTTTGCCCTCATTCTTTAATGATTTTAAAACTTAAGTTAAAGGAAGAAGTAATTTGCTAATTCTCATTTAGGTTCTTACTTTTCTTTACAGATGTAATACAGTACCACCCAAGAAGTTGAGTCACATATAATGTTTTTGGAAACATTTACTTTGGGATTTACAAACACTATGTTGATTTTTTTTTCTTCTATTGCAACAAACTTTATGACATCTTTGTAGAAACAACAGAGAGCAAAATGAAAGTGACTTACTCACAATATTTTATTGACAATGCCTACCAAACAAATAAAAGACAGAAAAACATGGAAGGAACAGAATGCTATAAATTCAACAATATCAACATTATAAGACATTATGATGTTGACTCTCGACTAAGCTGGCACCATTTGGATATTCATCCTTAGTAAACAAACCCTTAGTTTCTCTTTCTGTACCTGCCCTCTATTTAATTCTCTCAGTTAATATTTATAAGCTTCAAATTAACTTGTCTGTACTATATGTTGCTATGTACTATGTAAATATATGTACTATGTTTCATAACTATATTTTGCTCTAGGGAGAGTTTATCCATATGAAAATATTGCCTAAACCAGTTACTTTGGTTGGAGGGCACAGGTAGGTTAGAGCTGGTGTCTATTCTCATTTGGCCGTCATCCAGTCTGATACGTCTGCACAAGGTAAATGTCCTATACGTTTTACTGCCTCCCCCCATCCCCCTAGTTAGATTTCTTTGAATTTAAATTTTTATTTATGCCTCCTGGTGCCATGAACAAGAGATTATTGAAATATGTATCACATTCCTATTTGAATATGTTTCTGAAATATAATTCCAAACTATTCCTACTATGGAATAATTTCTGAAAAATTTTAAAGGGCACGTTATTGAAATATTTAAAGGCGAACCAGATTTTAATGAATATGTTCTAACATATTATTGTCATAGTCTTCATGGATTAAATTCTCTAAACACAAGTTCTATAAATCCCCACGGAGAAATGTAACTAAAATCAATTATTATCTAGTTTAATTAATAAGGAGCATCTTTTTAAATTAATTCCAGATATTGCTAATTTTGACATTGGGAAAATAATACTGAGCTATTATATATCTTATAAAATGTCCTTAAAAGGTATAATTAATTAAAGAAAATATTTTATGATTAATGCATTCATACATATGATTTTAAATTGATCATTTATTTGTTGTCCCTTTAGCACAGACTGTATTTTTATTGGAATAGAATTTACATGTTCTCAGTTTATACATACTATATATATATTCAGAAGATAATTTTCTATTTAGTAAGTTTTCCACTGAACAAGTTATATATTTCAAGAATAAAAGTCTCACAAAATTCTAGCAAACTTAATCTCTTCATGGCTAAAGACTGGGGAAAAACTAGGGTGTATTAGATTTTATTGCAATAGTTCTTAAAAGCAAAGGTTTTGATCTATCTCTAATGCTATACAAGAAGAAGAACCAGTATTAAGATACATAAGAAAGAAGTAAAAACAAGAATAAGAAGTTGAATATATATGTATAGGAGTATGTGTTTTATTAAGCTAAAACCTTATAAAACTGTCATATCCTAACACAAATAATTTAGAATTGAAATTGCTTCTTAGTGTGACATTCAGATGGAAGATTTAGATTTGTTTAAGGATACCCAAACACCCAAATTAGACTTGCAGGGATTTATGCCTAAGTCTGAAATTATTTAGCACATAATAAATTAATAACTACATACTGACACATCATCATGTTATAGATCAAGAAGATAGACTTTCTACTTCAGACAATTTTCTCTACTTCTGGAGAATTGTGCTAGAAATTTCGACGGTTGATGTCTTTGTCTTTCTAACTATATGGTTTCAAAACTAGTTTTAAACCATGGTAGTCTTCATCATTGTTTTAGCTAACTCCTGGAGGAAAATACAACCAAACTTACATATAAAACAAAAGGATAGGCTGTAATAGTGAATTTTAAGTTTCAACTGATAGATGCCCAGGTATCTGGTTAAGCATTATTTCTGAGTCTGTGAGGGTGCTTCTGTAGGAGATTAGCATTTGAGATAAGGAATTGAATAAAGTAGTTGGCCCTCCCCAATGTAGCTGGGCATCATCCAATACACTGAAGGCCTGAATTGAAGAGAAAGTTGGAGGAAGGGAGAAATCACACTCTTGCCTGACTGCGTGAGTGGGATGTCCACCTTCTACTTCTGGCACTCCTAGCCCTCAGATTCTCTTTCACTGGAGAACTCTGACTAATACAAAACAAAGCCAAATGACTTTTTCCCCTCTCTGAACTTTGATATTCTTTAAACATTTCCAACTTGTTCTCTTAATATTTCTTTAAAAATTCTCTGTTTTTTTTTTCTAAATACTGTATTTCACCAGTTATTCCTTCAAGAACGTAGTTTCTGTATGCTTTATTATCCATCAAGGTTATCAGTGAACACACAGTTCATTTGTCAAAATGACTCTGAATTCGTGATATTCAGATGATCACACTCCATAATACTGTCACCAGAGCCAAGTTATTGGAGTTAATTTTTATGATCACCACAATTATTTTTATATTAAAGAATTGTTAGTATTAAAAGGGCCACAACCGACTATTTGCTATTGAATGATTGTTAGTTACTACTTAGTTAAAACAAAAATGTTTTTTATAGCTACTTAACTTCAAGTTCCATCTTTTCTATCTCAAGAGTTACATAAGCCTTATCTTTAAAATAACACAATTTTCTGAAGTAGAACATGATTATTGTTAAGAAATATAAAAATGGCCTTTAATCTCACCATTTAAGATTAGAAAGCTTTTCATTTTTTTCTATGAACATATGTTTTATAAATTTATATGACAAATTAGAAAACATATGATATATTTCTGTTTTATTCTTAATGTAATATTGGGCTATATTATTATAAGTTTTTCAAAAATGGGTGTTTGTGGCTAAACAATAGTTCTGGTACATTAGCTAATACTAACTTTTCACTATTATTAGATATATGTGATTAACAGTAATAAAACAAAAGAGCTGAATGTACTGTGCTTATGCTGGATTTAATCCCTTTGCCAAAAATTATCACAAATTATTTCTGGTTTGTAAAGAAATTAAGAAAACTCTTAATAGTATATATTTATTTTGTGACTAGCCACCTTAATTAGTGATCTTAATGATTTTTATTTTCCAGTTGGTTCTCCTTTGCCTCGGGAAAAAAAATCTAATAATTTACCAAGAATAATATTTTATAAACTTCTTTCAATTCCTGTGCTTCTTTTATGTATTTTGTCTTAGTGAGCTGGTCAAAGTTTATGAGACATTGGGATAAGTGAGGTGTCCTTGATATGATCTGAAGTTTGAAGAAATTCTTGCAGTATAATTCATTTCTTCATCCTTGAATCTTTTTTATTCTAGTGGAATATTAAACCTTTATATGTATTATTGTTTGTAATCCAAAGAAAATGTATCTTAATTGTTTCTTGGATAACTGACTTTGTTTTCTGAGAGAATAGTTTCACCACCATCTCATTTTAAAGAGCTATCATCTTTTATTTTTTTAGTTCACCATTCCTTGCCAACACCTATCATTTGCCTTTGAGTTTTTAACCTCTGTCGTTTTTGTCTGTATTTTAGAAGTTCCTTATATCTTCCACATCATACGTTTAAACAGACTTCACTTAGCTTACTCCTGAGTCCTCAACATTCAGAATAAGGCCTATTGTACATCAGAGTCAAGATCTGTGTTCAGTGGAAGAGCATGTGCAGTGTTATTTGTGCCCTTTACCTTATCCAATGGAGTCTCTCACCCTCACAGCTTAGGATTCCTGCAAATTTTACCTCTTCTTAACCAGCTTCATTTTCTTCCATTTCCATTTATTTTGCTATAGTTGAGGCAGACATTTTTACTTCATCTTTTCTTTTCTTTTTTTTTTTTTTTTAATGGCTGGCTTTCTTCACTTCATGTGGAGGAAGGAAGATAGGAAGTAGCTGTCAAAATTTTCTTATGGTTCCTGCACCATCCTAAAAGGTAAGTGAAGGAACACAAAGATGATGTCTCTTTTCCCTTTCAAAGGTCCCATGTTTGTTTATTTTTTTTTATTCATAAGCCCCATATTTGGTAATTGAAAGGGGTATGACAAGCCTTTTACCTTACTCTGTGTCTCTTTTTAGGTTAACCACTAGTGGAGCATGGTAGATCTATGTAGCAACCAACTCAGCTGGCAATTTTCTCTGTGCCTCTGCTAAACTGAGTTTATGCTTCCTAATATCCTCATTATTTGGTTTTTGGATTCTTAGAACTAATGGCATCAATGATCATCTTTAATTCATATAATGCCCTACTCAGTAGTTTGACCTTCTCCTTTCAGACCACCACACTTTACTGCTGGAAATGACACCTCAGACTGGATGCAAGCACCACTGGCTAACTTCATTTCTGACCTTTTTTTCCAGAAACTTACCATGTCCAGATGGACTTTAAAATTACCTTAGATAGATGCAGTACATGATCAATGCTCTGGCCATTCCAAAAGCATGCAATAGGAAGTGGCAGCATTTGGTTGGTATCAAGCTGGGGCTCTGGCACTGAAAGTACACAATGGGAAAAAACAAAATGAATACTTTTGTTGAGGCTGTCCATGTTATTATAGTTCATAAAATAAAACATGAATATACTTTGTATATTCAGGCCCATGACTTTATGGCTAGGGTAAATACTCCAAAGATTCTGATTATAATATTTCTGTAAGATCTAGTTTTAGCCGTTCTGTGAGTTGGTAACTTTTTGAAAAGTTTATTAGATATTTAAGTGGAGAGTCTACAAGACTATATGGAAGGTGCTATTTAAACCAGAAACTTGCACTTATGTTCATTTTCACTCACTCATTCTTTATAAACTTTTAGTTTTCTGATTACCGAAGTTAAAAAAAAACATGAATATGGTACAATATGAGAAATGTACAAATTAGAACATTAAAGTTTCTAAATTTCTCATTCTCTAGGTTGACCATTGTTAATTTTGTATCTCTCTTGACATATTTTTATTTATATGCATGCACAGCAACATTTTCCACAGTGAAATATGAAGTACTAGACCAGACATATTCCAAGGAATTATGCAAAATACACAAAATAATTTTAGCAAGCAATTTGGGCTAAACAAAATTGTTTTGTGGCCAAATTTTTCAGAGCCTGTAATATACTCACATGCCTTATGACTTTCTATAAAAAAGGATAAAATATGCATCATTTTCCAAACAATTTGATTATACAGATTACATAACTCTTTTTTTGTTGAAGTATTAGTCTACTAACATGCTTTGAAAAACACGTTTTGTTCTATATATTCTTCCGTAATCTGTTTTTTATACTTAATGCATCACTGATATTTCATATCAATGCACTACATCCTAAATATTTAATACAGTTGCATATTATAGAAGTAAATGAGTACTTCATAATTTATTTAACAAATATGCTATTGACTAACATGTTGTTTTTTGTTTTTGCTACCATGGGCACTGCTCCAGTCTTTGTCACTTCATCTTTGGCCAGTTGCTGATTATCTCCTCAGAGAAATACCTAGAAGTGGAATTGATACATAGACTCAAATGTCTATCAAAAAGATGGTACCAATTTTCAGCAACCCAACAACAGCATATAAATATGGCAGATTCTCAACACATGAAAACAAAATTTGAAACATTTTAACATGTACGAATGTACTAGGTCAAAAAAGCCTCATTGCTACTTTAAGTTGAATTTTTTTCTTCAGTTTTAAATGACTCTAGATACATTTTTACCTGCTTATTGTTCATTTCTGGTATTTTCCTTTTGTAAATTTCCCATGAATGCCACTTGTTTATTTTTTCTTATTTCAGTGTTACTATTTTTCTTTAGAAATAACAACAGAATTTTAAGGATAACCTTTAGTCACTCATATTTTTATACGTTTTGCTTTTTGTCACTTGTTTTTCATAGTTCTTTATTACAAGTATATATAGCATTTGTATATCAATGCATTATACATATGTAATGTATGTCTATATAATTTTAAAGTGTTCAAGTTTATGATTTTAAAAATTATTCTGATTTTGGTGTCATTTAAATACTATTCTTTTTATTGATATCCTTTTTAATTATAGAGCATATAAAACAATTCCCTTATCATTTCAAATACTTTTATGCTTTTAAAATATATTCTGAAATGATTACAGTTAAATTGTTTTGATATGTAATACTATTTGTTTAATCTTTGAACCTAAATACAATATTATACCTTGTTTTATTCCAATCTGTCTTGTTAGCTTTTGTGCTATATTATCATCTAATTTTGTTTTGAATATTAATTCTTTAGTTTATATTAATAATTTTTACTCTTGGCTCTGTTTTGTTCTTTATTTGCATTCAAATTTTAATAAAACTACAGAGCATCAGAGTGCTTTTTCATGCATGAAACTTCAAAGTACTTCATAGTATAAACATCTCCAGGGTGAAATGTCAGATAATGATCATAGGATATTAAGACTTGGTGTAAACATACCATTATTGAACCTATGCTGTTTGCCATTATAGCTTACTAATTTCAGCATTTTCTGTATTCATAGTGTTTGTTGATTTTTCAAACAAATAATCAATCCTATTCATAGTTGTTGCTTTTCCAAAATCATCATTGTCTTTTCCAAACAGCTGCCTCAATGAGTTTGTTATAAATCTTAATTAGTTCTAGTCTTTACATAACCAAGTTGCAAGAAGTGAGGTACAAATTAAAGAGGGGAAAATGTTGGTCTATCGTTTTCATCCTGGCTTGCTTCTCTATTGTAAAATCATGACATATTTGGAGCTACATGACAGTCACTAAACTGACTCTTCATTCTTTAATTTCTATATCCTGTGAGTGTGCTTTGCCATATATATGCAGCCATAATGTATTTTTCTCTGGAATTCTGCTCATGCTACTCAAAGGACTAGAACATCACCACCTGCCCTGTGCACCCTCAATAAATATTAATTACCACCACTAATTAGAAATGTTGACACATGCATTTTTAATTACAATTGAGGTCACATCTGAAGAGAAGACAGGTTTCTGTTAATTAAATATCAGGGAATATTTTCACAAGATTGGAGACATTTGACAAAGCAATCAAGTCCAAAGTATATTGTGAAAGTTTTTGAGATGTAAAATATTACTTTAACTATTTCAAAGTAGAAATATCCCTGCTTTGGAGCAGACTGACACTCTAGAGGCACGTGTTTTTCATTCCTACAACTTTCTATTAACCTGTACACTAATTTAAGAACTTAACTGAAACATTATTATATATATAATTTATTGTTATTATTTTAGGTGTTAATGTATTCTGTGTGCTGTCATGGTTCTGAAGGCATCAAGACCATGAAAGAAATACGAATGATTAAAATGATCTATAATCATTGTAAAAAAATTTTAGAAACAAAATTCTTCCCATATGATGTCTCAAATGTCCTACTACGATTCCATGAAATCTGGTCAAAGAGTGCATACTTCCTTTTTCAATGCTACAGGATTAATTAGATTTTTGGGAGACTATTGACTGGTGTGATACCTGCTGGAAAACAAGCTCTATGTATCTGCTACTCTAGCTAGGACACAATTTCTTGGAAAACTGAACCTGTGGAACATTATGTAATTGTATGGATCTAATGGGAAATTTTTCTATTGAGTCCAAATGCAATTACATTATTGAATTTCTATTTGGCAGCCAAGAATTAGCCAAAATATTACTGCAATGGTATATCAATTGACACTGTCATGTGTAAGAATCAGAATTGATTATATTATATTATACAAATGTGTGGGAGCTTATCTACTGTCTGCAAATTATTATCTCTTATTGCACATTTAAAAAGGTATCTATACTTTCATTTTGCTCTGAGTTAATGAGACCACCCTTGGGAGAGAGTTCATATGTCTGCACGTCTTGCAAGTAAAGTAACTGATAGCTTTTTTTTTTTTTTTCTGGACTATCTTTTCAAGGACGTTTGCATAGCAATGTCCTTTATCTATCTTTATCTATCTTAATAGATAAAGATAGTGTCTTCTTCAGTAGTAGAGGGAAGATTCGTTCTCTGCCCAATATAATAAAGATGTCTCCCTCCAGTGAAAAGTTCACTTGCAGCCCAATATAAAAATTGGTGTTTCCTAGGTTTAATGTTTCTTACCTGTAACACAAATCCCTCTGCCTACTCAGCATCTTCTTGGGCCATTTGCCATCAACAATTGTTTGACTTTGAGTACAGGGGGGATTGAAAAAAAATATAAAATTCAACTGCTCATTTTGCACTGAGGAATAAAGTCCATTGTCTCTTATATAGGAGGCTCATGTCTTCTGTTAGCACCCAAGATACTTTGGCAGGCTAACATTTTAGGTTAAAATTAGGGTGAAATATCACTGTTCACAGTTCTTGGCAACCACATTTGGAATCTATGTTCAGTTCTCCAAGACATATTTTAGGAAACAATTGAAAGAAGTAACAAATCTGAGTAGGATGCTGCTGCTGAAATCAGAAAAGGGAGAATCTAATGAAATGAAGATGTTTTTCTGATAAAATAGAAAGACTAGACAGTTATTGTATATTTTTTCAGAACTCAGAAGTCACAAGAATATACATTTTGAGTTAATAAAATGAATATTACTTGTTCTGCTCATAATTAAAATGCCTTGATCACTACAACTCTAATGTTTGCTAGTAAACTAAGAATATTGCAGCATGGCACTAGGAAATGTGGAAACAATTGAAATCTCAGATGGAGTATTTACAATCTTCAAAAAGAGCATAAACTAGATTATAAATCTAGTTTACAACTTAGTTTGTATATTAGTTATATATTTATATTTAACACTGACTGACAAAAATTAAGGATAAAGGAACATGTATAAATATTAATACTGTGGACTCTGGGAAAATATAGAGGTAGACAAGAACTAGAGATATAAAAGACTTTATATAAAAGGTAAAATTTAAAATTTTTTTTTAGCTTGAACCAGATTCACAAGGAGGAATGGGATGACCAAGAATTCTGCCTGCCTCTAAGAGCAGAGCTGATCTTACACGTGAGAAACCACTGAGACTGAAATTGTCAGGAGGGTATGAAAGAGTTACTGTTAACACACTGAAAGAATTTTCATACTAATGGTATGACCTTAGCATCAGTTTGTAGCAGCATTTCATTACTGCCTGTTTTATTATAGGTATGAACCACAGATGTTCTTTCAAATTTAAGGCCACTAATTGTAATTTGAAAAAGATATGTTAATATTTTTACTTATTAAGTTTAATTCATTGTATAATCTATTTATAATAAGCTCACAACAATGAATCATGTTAAAGAATCGCTTAAGCACTTGCAAAATTTTTCTAATGTATGCATATCTTTTAAGTTACCTTTTGCCTTCTCTGAATTAAAAATAATTCTGGTTAGAATAGAGCCTATAACTACTGTCAGTGTCCCATGGCATTGACAAAAGTCATAGTGCCTATTCAATAATTAATAGTTTAAAAAATGAATAACTACTTAAGGAAATAATGCTGATTTTAAGTTGCTCCTCGAGAACAGGTAGCAACATTATGCAAAACAGTTTTTTTCAACATCTTGACAATTAATGCTCTAAAAGAATATTCAAGAATACAAATTAACAGTCCTTAAAAAGGAAGGACTTTATAAACTCTTCATTTTAGAAACTATTTTGACTTCTTTACAGGTGTTGATATTGAGTGGATGTTACTAGTAGTCAAGAACCATCATCTTGAGTTATCTGTGATATCCTGAGGCATACAAAATAAATAATTATCCTGAATAAAGAGAGTGTAACTGTAAACTTAAATTGAATTCTAGTTTTGCAAATATTTCTTCTTAGTAAAATAGGTATTTTTATATATTTAACAATGTTACATATATAATATAATGTAACATAACCAGTATGTATATATTTCATACTAATAAGGGTGAAATATACACATATACATATATTTAAAGGGTATGTATTATTCTAGAGAAAATTAGGTAGTTTGTTCAAAGATGTTTGTTCTTTTTGGGGGTGATCATACAGGGTCTTACTCTGTTGCCCAGGCTGAAGCACAGTGCTATAATTACAGCTCACTGCAGCCTCAACTTCCAAGGTGCATGCAATCCTCCCACCTTAGCCTTCCAAGCAGCTGGGACTACAAGTGCATGCCCCTGCACCTGGATAACTTTTTATATTTTTTGTAGAGATGGGGTTTTGCCATGTTGCCCAGGCTGGTCTCAAACTCATGGACTTAAATAATCCACCTGCCTCGGCCTCCCAAAGTGCAGGGATTACAGGTGTGGGTCACCATACCTCGCTCAAAGATGTTTATGCTTAATTAAAATATGTAGCCATTTTACCATCCCCACACTCTGGGAGACCAAGGTGGGTGGATCATCTGAGGTCAGGAGTTCAAGATCATCCTGACCAACATGGTGAAACCCCATCTCTACTAAAAATGAAAAATTAGTTGGGTGTGGTGGCAGGTGCTTGTAACCTAAGCTACTCAGGAGGCTGAGGCAGGAGAATCTCTTGAACGCAGGAGGCAGAGTTTGCAGTTAGCCGAGATCATGCCATTGCATTCCAGCCTGGGTGAAAAGAGAGAAACTCAGTCTCAATAAAAACAACAACAAAAAATGTTTTAAAATATGGTTTTCCCTTTATTCCAAGTCAGATCCCTAAATACTGACTTATAAACACATTTTAGAACATTTTGCTTCACAGAAGAAGCAAAGAGCCTGCTGAGAAGAGATGGATTGATTAATCTATAAATGAATCTATCTGACAACATTAACTTTACCTACATTCAGATAAAAATATTTAGCCCTCAATAAAAGACATTGTCTTGCAAGGAATAGAACAATGCATTTTTTTAGAAAGTACATTTATTCTGATATGATAATTTTGCCAGAATTCTCTACAAACTTTCTCCAAAATAAGAAGGATACACTGTTACAGTAAGACTACGGATATCACTGTTCATCTTGTAACTACAAGTAGGAGCATGACTGTGAGCATGAAGTGAAATATCACCTACTTTTGATTGCAGATGGAATTACACATACATAGTATGCATATGTAGCCTTCTTTCTTAGCAAGGAAAGGGGCAGATCTAGCCCGTTAGCAGAGTTAGTTTTTTTTTTTTTTTTTTTTAAGAGAGATCTATTTCATTTCAAAATAAAAATAATAACTGTCTTCTTATTAGTGATGATTCAGATCAGAATCAGTATGAAGCTCGCAAGTCGTTGTAGAATAATAAAAATAATTTGATTAGATGCAGTCACTTATCACTCCCCGTGGATCAATTTTAGCTCCTTTCCTGGTAGCAGTTTTCTATAGGTCACAGAATAATTCCAGGAGAACGTGAAGCCCCTAAGGGGACAGAAAGCCAAAGGCAATCATTTTCTATTTCACATTGTGATGAGAACATGGCCTGTTTTTAAGTTAAAGATGTTTGGTTCTTATTATCCACAAAGGTGAACATTGGTTTCTAGACAAAAGAAGACTAAAAGACTTAAACAAGCCTCAGTTCCCCTAAATGCCAAAACAAAACTCAGACAAAACATTTCAAATACAAGGTAGCTCCTGAAAATCTTTTATATTTCAGTACCGGGTTACAGAGGATTAATGTAGATTATGTAGGAGTTAATTTCCCTTGTAGAGTGTAGACAGATAGTCTATCAGTTGAACTTGACTGCGATACTTTTAAAATTACCTTACATTAACACATAAAGACAAAGGGCATATATTTATACATTTGACATTTAATCAGAAGAATATCAGGCACTCCTTACTTTTAATTTTAAGTTTTCTCAGTAATATTAAGTAAAAATGTTGAAAGAAATAAATAGAGGAGTAGAGCATAAATAAATAAATTAGATAAGTAGAAGGACTACAACAGATATTAAAAAGTCTAAAAATGCAGTAAGTGTTCAAAAATAGTTGATAAAACATTGCTTGCAAAAAAAAAAAGTGGGCAGAAAGCATTAACTAGCTAAAATTTTGTAGTATGGCTAATGTACTAAAGCCATTCTTTCTCTATGTGTATGATATTGGCTGGTATCATTTCTGGTGATGAATTTTTTTCTCTGGAGAAAGATCTTTACTGTGAAGGTGACCCAGATGGTGATAGAGTTATGTAGTAGAGAGAGGTGCATAATAGACAAGGTAAGACCTGTGGATTGGGATTAGATGGAAGGATGCTCTCTTGTGCCAGTGGCTTGAGGCACTCTGCTCCATTTTACATACCTTCACTCCTCACAGATTGCTGTGCAGTGGGAGGAGAAGAGGCCTTGCCCTATTAGCACCCAGGGCTCTCTACCACTGGCATTGCTTATTAAACCACAAATTTTGCTCTGATGACTTAACTTCAGACACCCTAGACATCTTCAACACTATTATAAGTGATTAGTTGAAATGATGGTACATGAAAAGGGCAGATGGTACAGCAATAATGGAAGTAATTATTGTTCAGATATTTTGTATCAGTTTATACTCTATGTACCGCATTTTGCAAAAAATTTTTGGAGAGTCAAGACAAAAACTGATCACAGAAAGCCAAATTATCTTCACTTTATACAGTAATGAAGATACATGCTTATAAATTGATATAAATTCCATAATGTCTATTTTGCCATATTCTGACTTTCATTACCCAAGACAAATCCCATTATCTTCAACAAGATGGGCATGCAAGTATTTAAGGGCAGACTGTGTTTCAAAATGAATAAACTATGAGTAACTGTAAGAATAATAGGCTTTTATTTTATTAAGGTTTTCTGGTTAACATCAACTGTAAAGAGTAGCTCAGATGGTTTGCACATGGCGTTGAAGCCCCAGATACGTTTATTAGAATCAGCACGCTCAGCTTATATGTATTATTCAAGTAAATGGACCCTGACAACCATAAAGATAAGTAGTAAAACTAATAGTGCATTCATCAGTTAGAGCTACCTAACTATTCCTAAATGTACAAACATTTAACTTTTAGCTGTGACATTTGTTTATTGTACTGTTAGTAAAAGAGTTATTGTTTTAGAGACATTTTGCTATTGTCAGTTATCACTAAAATAATTCTGTTTCAGCATTTTACCTTCATGGTATTCATATCTGTGGTCTGCAGAAGAGCCCCCAGTAACCTCAATATCTGGGAATTTTAAAAAACCAGATGCCTGCTGAATAATGGTAACACATTAGAGTACTTCCATTTGCTCCACCAGTAATTGTCGCAGTTGTGTTGTCTCCCCTAGCTGTTCTCCTTACGCTGCCAAAAGCGACGTCAGGAATCTAGCCACAGAGGAGAGATTTGAGACTCTAAAACAAGCAATTCCTTCATAACTTGTATCCTGATTCCCGGACAGCAGGGTATTTATACTTTTTAGATTAATGACAATTTATAATTGGTGTTTGTTTAACTTAGGTTTAATTTGACATAATTTAAATAGATGTTTTATTCAAAGGAAACAAAATACATCAGAGTCTACTAGAGAAGAGAAGCAACTTCTAGTCGAACAAGAGTTCCCAGCTACTTAATTCGTCTACATTTGTATCTAGTCGAGGGCAATATTTCTGAGAATTTTTTTGTGCACACAAATATACCAAGAGCCTTGTTAAAGAAGATTCTTGATCCCATCAAAATAAATTTTAATTAAGATGGTCTCAAAAAGAGCCTAGTCACATGTATTTTATATAAATATCTCAAGATATTTTAGTGCAAAGAAGTCTCAGATGTTGATAAACATTTGTCAATTGACTCATTTAGAACATGAACAAGACTTCTGGAAGGTCAACACCAGTCTAGATGAGAGCATCAAATTGGTCTGCTGGACCAGATAAAAGCCTGATTAGAATACAGGGGGTACATTTCTGGCAGTTTAGAATAGCCCTGCATTATTGTGCATTTCTGTGTATTCATGTGTGTGTGAAGAAGCCTGTGAACACTTGTCATAGATTTGTGAGACTGTTGACCCATTTTATGAGATCAAAAATGTCAACATTATCATGTTGAATTAAGGGAATGTTATTTATTTAAGGGGTATAATTGTTTGATATATTTTAAAATAGATTCTTATGGAAGTTCTATAGTCAAATATTATAACATTTGAAGCTGTGTTAGCCAATGGTATTTTTTTCCCAAAATAAGGGGTTTTTGATTAAGATATGCTGAGCTAAGAGCAAAAAATATTATATATTTCCCTGGTTTTTACTATCAGAAATAGACAGAAATGGCCAAGTTCTGTGGCACACTCCTATAATCTCAGATACGTGGAAAACTGAGGCTGGGGGATCACTTGAGCCCTGGAGTTTGAGAACAGCCTGTGCAACATAGAGAGACACCCAATCACACACAAAAAAGAAAATACATTGAAAATTTATACAGTGAATTGTGCTTCCTAAAATTTTTCTCCTTTATTTCCCTCCAAGCACTCATTTTCTATTAGTTACCACATGCCCAGTACTCTCCCTCTCTTCTTCCCACATACACCAGGACTTACAAAAAAATAATTCTTTTTAACTCCACTTTCCACCTACTTTATTGTATAAAACATGTTTTCCAGATTTTTAGTTTTCTTGAAACCTTCTGGCAATCAAAAAGGAACATGTTACTAGTCTGATTCAATGATTGCTTTTGAATATGTATACAGTTTGCTCTTTTTAATTATTTATAACTTTCGATAATTCACCCCTACTTGTAAATCCCTGCTTTTTGTTTAAGTACCATTTTCTACTAATTCTCTTCATGCTATGATTGTATTTTTCAGTTTCTTCTCTATATCTTCTTTCTCTGGCCTTTTTACATACTCTACATGCTCCACATGAGTAATCAAAATTATTCTCTTGGTTTCAACTCACACTCTATGCCTTGCTTCTGAAATCTACTGTCCAGTACTAGCCTCCCTCCTGAAATTCCAGTGGATGTTTGTAAAATTATATTCCTTCAGTGAGATGCTCCACTGTGTCAATCAGGATCTAGGCAGGAAGCAGAAGAAACTTAGAAATCAGATTCTAAAGAAAACTCGATGACATGTAGGCAACGTTACAGAAAATTAAAAAATAGATGTTTAGATGCTGAGGAACCAGCTACAGCTGGAAATCCTGGAGCCTGGGGGAAGGGACAGAAATTAACTCTGGAGGTAGTCGGTATTATTGTGAGTGATGTTCTAATAACTCCACATCAAGTGTGTTTTGCAGACACAACCCAAGTCTGATGCTAAGGAAAATTACTCTAAGCCAATTACCTTTCTTTCTGTCAGATAAATTCAAACACTGCATAGTAAGAATTAGTTGATTCTCAATTTATCTGAAGGCAATTTATTTGGTACTTGATATCTGGCTTTCTAAAGATTATGGCAGATGTGCTGTGATCATCATTTTTCTATGATGTATGCCCATTACCTTTAAATAGATAACAGTGCTGTCATCAAATTTTCTTAGTCAAAAATATTTTCTTAAAAATACTTCATATTGCATATTATAAAAATATTTCTTAAACATTTAAATAAACATGTAAAGATTCATACTATAAGAAAATATTTTCTAATATTATAAAATTGTTAAATTTCTCTATAAAGCCAACAGGAAGGATAATTCTGGTATTTGACACTCTAAATCCAATCAAAATAGATTATGATCTTGTTTGAGCTCTTCAGATGTAGTTTTAGGGTATATGAGACAGGTATCTGGTAACTTGCCTTCTCTTTATTTTCAATCTAGAAAATCTAGAATGTCTTATCATCTGTATTGAATTTAGCTATTAACAACATGGTGATTTATGTTTAAAGTAAATCAGTTACCTTTTCTGCACATATGTATTGCACATATTCTTAGCAAAATAAACTTTTGTTATGTGCTTGTACTTGGTAAATGATCCCCAAAATGTTATTATCATTATCCCTCATGCTGTTTACAAAATCTCTCTTTATATTTTTTTTTGCATTTTTAAAAACAGCATTGACTAGACTTATAGAATACTTGATTGTGAGGATAATTTTTGCTTACGTTATCATCTTTAAAACAACAGAAAAGGAAATCTTATTTATTCTGCTATTTTTAAGTTATAAATAAAGAAGAATGTGCTCATTTTATTAAAACAAGTACAATTATTAAAATACTTTTGTTCAAATTTATTTAGAATAATAACAATGCACAAAGACCTAATGATTGTCTAAATAAATTGTTTTGTACAGCTTTTTTTTTCCTTTGAGAGTAAGTTTCTTTGGGATTATTGAACCTGGAAAATGTGATAATAGTACTTAAAATACCTTACTCAATAAGCCAAATCCGCAATTCTATAACTGTCTCCAGAATGAGCATCAATATTACCTCTCTGTTTATTTGGTGGATTTAGCTTTTGTTGGCTCTGCTTCCAGAGACTGAGGGATTGCACGTTTCTCATTAAAATGGAGCTATGAAGAAGTAAAAGTCAAACATGAACACAACTTGTTTTTCAATGTTATATTACAATGTTGAGGCAGGAGAACTTTTACTGATAATACATAGTACTACCTATGCATTAGCCAAATGGGTAGTTCAGAGTACATGAGAAAAATCATAGGAAAATAGCAAATTGAGTCCCATAGAATGCTTAAATCTTACGTGTTTTTACATATGGAGAACTTGATTGCAAAGAATTTAACTAACTTGTTCACGTTATCACAGAGTGGATTAGTGGCACAACTGGGAGGAAAAGGGAGGTCTTCTGTGCTCCATGTAGAATATAATAGAGAAAAACAAATTATTTCCCATTTGTTTCTCAATTTGCCAGTGTTTCTCTCATACACATGCTAGGCAGAATGTATGTTGAATAACGTCAGAACTTCTAAAAACATACCATCTTGTCTCTTTTAGTGCCAGAAACCTGTCAATTATAGTTCCCAAAACTTCTAAGCAGCTGAGCATGTTTTCTCTTCTGAAACTGAAATATTTGGGTGCAAGTAATCATCAAGTTTCCAAAGTCACTGGTGAACATGGCAACTTTTGATGTATGTGATCCTGTATCATTAACAAAACAGTTTCAACTTACCTGAGACCAATCACCCTCAGCATCTCAACAGTACAACCTTTTGTAATGTAAAACAAATGTAAATATAACCACTGTATATTACTATCATTGATTTTTAAAACTAAATTACAAATAAACTATAAACAATTTTATATACATCTCTATTTAATGGATCACAACAGTGTGAATCTTCTGAAACATTAAAAATTGTAATATGTCCACATATTTATTTGATCTGCAGAGAATGCCTGGTTTACTTAAAGGTTTGTGGATGTCCTCCAATAACTGAGTCCATCTGGAGTTCACCACCAGTAGTTGGGAAACCTCTGCTTAATTTAATATGAACTTGCTGAGTTGTTGAGGTCAGGGTGTTGTGACTTTCACTTTTTAACTTTTAATGGATATATAATTAAGATATAATTCACTGCAGATATGTTAAGGTTTAATGAGTTTTGACAGTTGTATAAGCTTTCATAACCAACACCCAAAACAAAACAGAGAGCATTTCTATCCCTGCAGATGACTTCCTTTACTAGTCATCACCATGGTGGGGTGAGGGGGAGCGGGAAGAGTAACAATGCTTCTTACTTGTTTGGTTTCTTTTCCTCTAAAACTGTCCAGTTTTTCTACGTAGGTATAGGTAAGTGAGTGTATTTGTTGGTTTGTTGACTTATTTAAAAATATTTGCTGTTTGCCTATTAGTAACAAGGCACTGTGCTAGGAAACACGTGGGAAATGAAAACTGAGAGTGCGGCTGCAAGGGAAAGGCAGTTTAAGGGTGATGTGAAAGAGGGAGCGATGATGAACAGAAAATCATGGGTAGCAGTCAGCGGAAGATAAGAAGTGGTGAGCTGGTGTATGACATAGTGCGAAAAGTGTATGATCCTGTGCTTTACAGATAAGCTACTCTGCTATGATGCACTATGTCAAAGACATAAGTTGTATGGGAATGAAGAAGAGAGTTTCTTAGAGTGGTGACATTAGGTGATATTAGGGATGCTACCAGAGGCGGTATTAACTAAAAGTTTAAAACGGAGAAATGAATCTGAAATTTGGAGATAAAGATACCAATGTTAGCAACTTGAGGGCCCAAAATAAATACAAATATTCACAGATACATCATGGCTTGAGTTTGTGCTCTGTGTATTCTTGGTGTCATCCAGAGACCAGCAACAGCTGCTGCAGGGTTGGAGTAAGGAGCTCAATGTTATCATGTTTTCTTTCCATTAAACTGAATATTTTACCTAGTATTTAAGTAGTTATTCTTCTCCACTCCCCTCTCTAAATCAGCTTTATATTCTTCTAGGAAGTTCTCTCTGTCACTTTTTGAGTTATTCCAAGTTTTTTTTCCCATACTCTCTCAAGTTCAGCTTTATCATTTCAGCAGAATAAAACATCTGCTTTAATTTTGAAACCCAACACTGACATTATTGAGCCAACACAGGGTGTAGGATAGAAATGGCCTCATTATCAGAGGTACACAGTAGCATTTACAGAATTAAGTGTGGGCTTTTGCAAACAGTGGTTTCCCCCTTGCCTGTGAGGTCTCTGTTCTCCCATGATTTCCTTTGTCTTTGATTAATATTTGAAACATGATTTGTTGCTTAAAAACAAGGGCATTCTCAATAAGATTAGGTTCAGGAAACACCCAGGTACTTAGATTCTAAATAATCTGCTGTTACCACATGATGCCTTTGCTTGCATCATTCTCCCTTTAAGCACAAAGCTCTTCCAAAAGAAACTGTAGGCATAGCTTTTTTTACTAGAGCTCTCCTCAAAAAAACCACACCAAACCAACAACCATATAATGTGTTTTGAAGGTACTAATGTTTTATCACTAATATTGTATAACTTGCTACCTTGAAGTGATCCATATTACCACACTAAGTAACTGCCATGGAAAACGAGGTATTTTTTTAACCTAAGCCTTCGTTATTTAGTGACTATTTTTTATTGATATGTTTTTCTTCTAATGGTTCACTATCCTGAGACCATGATATTTTCTTTCATGCAACCAAGATCATTTTTTAAATTCTCTGAATTATGAGGCAATAAAGTATAGTGGCGAAGAATGTGATATACATACTCTCAATGGGTTTTATTCACAGCTTCACCAATTACTAGCTGGGAAAACTAGTAAATCTCTCTGCACCTGTTTCTTGATATGTTTAAAGAAATAATAATAGTACTTACCCCCATAGTTTGTGATGTGCTTAGAACAATGTCTGACACATTGTATGTGCTTAATAAGTATAAATACTTATATTCTCACCATTAAAATGCAGCAGGGACATTTGTCTATTTTATTGCCTTCATGATTCCCAGCACTTAAAGGTCTGGAACAGACTTGAAATTAAATGAGTATTTGTTGATGGAACTCAACCATTGAATATTATTGTATTTTACACACATACAAAATGAAACTATGCTTTCACTGAATGAGCTACATGGGTTGACTTTTCCTTTATGTAAAACATTCCTCTTTTGACTTGAGTATAACCAGATCAGCACTATAAATTTTACAGCTATTAGTTGATTAACCTACCAAGTCTCTAAGTTAATATTGATGTGATAATATTGGTATACCTGCTACTGCCCTAAAAATTCAAAGGTACCCCTTTCTGTGTTGTTAATTGATTTGATCATTACCTTTATGAACAGACACTGGTTTTCTTGGAGACAGAAATGCACACATTTAAATATACTTTGAGATTACAGAGTGAAAATTAATTGAAGCTCAATGGAAACAAGTAATATTGAGTATTGTCATTTTAAGGCCTTTACATTTCTTTTAAAATTAACCTAAAAAACGTGGCAAAAAGCTTGAATGATATCTAATTTTACCTGACACTGCAGCTCTGCTTATTTCAGCACCCTCGATAACAATAATGCTAGTAGTATAGGATAGGTAAAACCAATGGCTCTTGAATTTCAGCAAATATCAGAATCACTTCAAAGTCTTGTTAAAAACAGATTGCTAGGCCCTGTCATCTGGTTTCTGATTCACTAGATGAAAGATTGGGCTAAGAATTTGCTTTTCTGCTAGCTTTCCAGGTGATGCTGATGTTGTAGGTTGAGATAAACCACTTAAGGATGACTGAGTTAAAGGTTGACATCAAATGTTCAATTAATGAATAATTTCCAATATTTAGAGTCAAAAATGGAAGATTTGAGGAACTGCTTTCAAATAATTAAGGGCCAGTAATTGGGAAACAGATTAAACATGTTAATTGTGCCCCTTAAGGATTAACCAGTAAGGGGGAAGGAAAACACATATGTTTCAGTTCAGATTTGTTAACACACACACAAACACACACATAAGTGGTTTCTAAAAAACAGAGCAATTCATAGGTGGTATGTACTGACTGAGGAGTTTGAGCTCTCTGTAGCTGGGGGTATTTAAGTCCAGGGTCTAGGACAAAGACAAATTGAAAGTGGGTAAGGATTTAGCACTATGCTGCCTTGAGATTTGCTTTAATCTGAAAGCCCTTACGGGGTTTCCTGTGATCCTCTATTGCTACCTCCAGGCAAAAAGATGTCTAAAACACTTGATTCAGGAATAATTTGTCATGAATAATATATGAGTTTCCTGTGGCTGCTGTAGCAAATTAACACAAACTTGGTGATTTAAGAAAACAGAAATTTATTCCCTCGCTGTTCTGAGGCCAGAAATCCAAAATCAAGGTGTCACCAGGCTGTATTCTCTTTGGAGACTCGAGGGTTCTTTGCTTCTTCCAGCTTCAGGTGGCTGCCGACATTCCTTGGTTTGTGGCTACATCACTCTAATCTCTGCCTCTGTGATCAAATTGCCTAATACCTCTTAAGTCTAAGTCCCTCTGTCTCATTCTTATAAGGACATTTGTGATTACATTTAGGGCTCACCTAGATGATTCAGGATAATCTCTCCATCTCAGTATCCTTTTCTGCAAAGACCCTTTTTCCCGGTAGATAACAGGTCCAGGTTCCAGGCATTGGGATCTGATGTATTTAAAGGTCCTTTCTTAGTCTACTACAGACGATAAATCCTATCCCTTCTTTCTTATACTCTTATAATGTAAATTTACTATGTAAAATAGCCTTACTATGTAAAATTTACTTTATTAACTTTTTAATATTTCTGCTATGATGCAGATAAAAGACAGAATAATCCTTACTCATCAATTTTCTTATGTGATTATATTCATCCATTATGGAAGAGAGGAATTAAAATTTTTGTCAAAACTGAGTCTTTTAGATAACATATAATGTTATATTTTTCCCCATAAGTGTTAAGAGAGTGCTTTACTGCATCATGTTTCTCTTTGGTATATGCTTCAACTAAACTCAGTGAAACTGACCTACTTTACGTTTAAGAGCAGACTTAGTCAGCTGCTTTCATAAAAAGTAGACAAGGAGCTATTTGAAAAATTATTAAACTAGTTGCACAAGATTTAAATTAATAAAAACCACTATTATAACTTGAGTAACAATATTCACGTTTAGCATATCAAGTTCAGCAAATCAAGTTTATTGAAACGGAAAATTATTACTGTGCCTAGCAAATTTAGGGTCTCAACGTGCAGTTCTGGAATTGTTTTACCCTAAACATTTTTTGAAGAAAAAGATATCAATTTTTAAAAATAATGTTTATCAAGAATACTACAAATTTAGATAATTAAGCTTAATTTTTATTTTTCAACAGATAACATGACATTTATGCAGATAGACTTTACTAAGCTTGGCTTTCATCACATTCCTTATTATCAATTAAATCTCAAAACTTTTAATTAATCAAATTGTTATCTTTTAAAATTGGCAAGCTTCATTTTTTTACAGAATTAAATATCCCATTTATAAATGTATAAACAGTAATAAAACCAGACAGTCATTTCCCCTCACCAGCAGATCTTACATTTGTAAAGGAAGACAATATACAAATTTCAGCAACATTAGAAATTATATTAACCCTGAATATATATACATATATAACTTATTTTGGAGTTTACTTACATGTCAAAAAATTAGGTATTGCAATCATATGGACAACTACTGCAATGTTTTTGCAGTACACAAATTCCTATATGTTGTCATTCACCAGTTAGAAAAATCCAATTGCAGACTCTACTGCCTCTGATGAAGGTCATTCATCAAACTGTGATTTTTAAACAGCTTTATTGAGATATACTTCCTTCTTTTACTGGGAAAAAAAGAACATCTCTAAGGACAAAAACAGAGAAGAATCTGAACAAACAGGCCATACTATGTCTCCCACAGTTTATCACCATCAGACTATATGTGTTTACCAAATCATATTTCTCCATGACTATCCACCTCATCAAACCTAGCATAAAAAATATACAGGTTTTCCTGTTTCCTTGGATGTTCATTTCCTTATGAAGGCTCCCGTGTCATGTAAAACTTATATGAATTTGTATACTTTTTATCTGTTAATTTGTCTTTGTCGGTTTTCTTTTCAGACCCAGCCAGGAACCCTAAAAGAACTGATGAAAATCTTCTTCCCTATGAAAGATAAATTTAAAAAGAACTTGGGCAAACCAGAGTCACTTAGGACTCTGCCATGATTTCTTTAATGTAATATGCTGGAGTTGGAATAAACCAACTCCAAATCCCTTCCTGTTCTCAGACTCTGTGTCTTCATGATACTATTTTTAGATTTCTACTCTTTCAGGGAAAACCAAAGCTAGATGTTTAATCAAACTTTGTTTATTTTCCCCAAGGAATAGATACCTACTCTAAATTATTCTCCTTTAACCACCAGTTTTCAACACACAGAATTAAGATATTATTTGACCTCAAGTTGTCATAAAGTGTGAAAATGCAGTATGCAATTTTATATGCTTTCTTGTGTCTTCTATGCATTCTGTAAGGTTTTCCTATTTCCCTTTTTCTCATGGTTATGGATTTCAAGCATCTGAATTTTATTTTAAGTCAATTGGAAACATTAGGTTGATGTGGATTATACACAGGGGATCTGAATGGGAAACTTGTTTATATCATCCATATGGGTTTATTGTAACTTCACCAGAAAAGCCTACAAAAGAGCACCTCAGTGAGAGAGAAAATAGCATTATTTTTATTTTCAACTCCAAAAGGGAAAACTAAAATTTCATCCCAGGGAGCATTCCATCTAACCAGATCACTCTTACGTTAACAGAATCCAAGCCACGTGGCACTGCTGTGCATTGCTGAACTTAAAACTACTTATTACTGCACTCCCCCGGAAATCTAATAGAGTTTGAAATTCAGAATACTCAACATCACCTGACAGGTTTCTCATTTCAAATGGTCAAAACTCCAGAGAAATGCAGGAATCTATGACCCCTTTTTAATGATCTGATGGTGTTTACTCTACTTGAATACACAAAGGACCTTGTACTCTTGTTCCCCTTCAGTTGCAGAATCAGGCCAGTCAAGGATGTATTTCTTTATGAAGCTTTCCCTAAGCTTCAATTACGGTCATTTGTTACAAGGTGAGACTGTCTTTGGTACTGGGGACTTATTAAATTCTCTCCTGAATGAGTCATACGGAGGTACAGTATCTGAGATGAGCAGACTTCTTCAGACTGACTTATTTTTCCAATCTAATTCTCTTCAACATTAAGTTATTTGGAAAGCTCTGAAAGGATAATAATGGTGTCTTAGTTGGATAATAATGGTGTCTTAGTCTCTGGTTTTCATGCATTGTCAGAGGCTTTACAGACAGTTTAAGTCAAACAATTTAAGCACTTAGCCGTATCACAAAAAGAACTATGGATATACAAACATCATAAAAAGGGAAAACACAATACATTAAGTAGTGGTGAGTTTTGTGATTTCTGACATTATGAAATAAAACCCGAAAGTGTTTGGCATTTCTTAACTCTTCAAAGACAGGGATGCTTTAACAGTAATTTTTAAAATGCATACTCAGCAAATTCAAGTACCAGTTTTAAAAGTTATGTGTATAATATTTATTATCATCATTTTTGACGGAGTCTCTCTCTGTCGCCCAGGCTGGAGTGGAGCGGCACAATCTTGGCTTATTGCAACCTCCACCTCCCTGGTTTAAGCGATTCTCCTGCTTCAGCCTCCCAGGTAGCTGGGACTACAAGCATGTGCCCCCATGCCTGGCAATTTTTTTTTTTTTTTGTATTTTTAGTAGAGACAGCATTTCACCATGTTAGCCAGGCTGGTCTTGAACTCCTGACCTCAGGCAATTCGCCAGCCTTGGCCTCCCAAAGTGCTGGGATTACAGGCCTGAGCCACTGCGCCCAGTCAGTTGTGTGCATCATTTAACTGAAAATCAAACGTAGTCACATTCTGAATTCTTTTTTAAATTTCAGTGCAAATAGAGAAACAAAAATATTTCTGATTCAGCAATATATGTACACCTATCTAACTAAACTGATCTATCAGTCAAGAGAAAGATTTCAATGCATCAGTAACTACAAATGGAGGGGCTAACTTAGAGATGCCTTTATTGGTAATAATTGTAAACTCTTATTGAGCACTTAATTCTGTAACTGTGTTTTTTGTTATAATATTATTTAATCCTGATTATAGACCAATGCCATATATAGATTTTACCTTATTACACTTTATACGGATGACGAATAGAGCTGAAGGAAAGAGATTTTCCATTATTTTGCTAAAGGTCATACAACCAGCGATGGTAAAATGCAGCTCAAACCCTGGCTGCTTTAGTCAGCATGCTTTATTCCCCATGGAAAGGATTTATAAAATGATTTTGGAGACTATTTTACAGATTTCTAGGAAGTACTTTCTGCAAAAACACACAGCTATCTCTTTCAAGGACTGTTTGGGTTAATAGGCAAGCATTCCTTCGAATTGATTTAGTATAAAGCAAATTGATTGTCCACGTTTTAGATATTACGATGACAGCAAAGCCCTAGAAACTGACCTAAAAGCTAATTGATTTAGAAAAGTTGTGAAAACATTACCTCTAGGAAAAGGGCTCATTTTGAGTAACTCTCTCTTTACCCCACAGTTCTGTAATGGCTCAATTACATGCTGAAATCATCTGTATTACTAGAAAAACCGGTCTTCTGTAGTTATATAATTAATTGCCATTCTTCTACTTTCCTTGCCCTAAAGTAGGAAGTGGCAAAGTTTTTCTGCAAAGGGCCAAGTAGTAAGTATTTTACTTTACAAGTGACATATGGTCTCTGTCACTTATTCTTCATTGTTTGGCTTTATTTTGTTTTTTGCTTCCTTAGGATTCTTTAGAAGTGCACACATAAAAATCTTGGTTGAGGCTCAAGAGAAATAGGCCACAGGCCAGGTTTGGCCCAAGAGCCAACAGTCTGTAGACTCTTGCCCTAAAGGATTTTGTATGTGTTCTTGCCTCCTAGACATTGTTCCCAGATAATGATCATTCAAAGTTCAATTATATAAAGTTTAAATAATATATATCTATCTATACGTACATATAAAGGATGTAACATATATCTATAGAGATTTTTAGACTTTTTGACTTGCAAATTCTATTTTCATACAGCTAACATCTTATTTCAGAGTTCAAAGTGCTTTGCATGCCGTAGGATAATTGCTTTTTTTTTTTTTAACATATGGCCTCCATAAGTGTTTTTTGAAGGTTTTCCAAAATATATTCTAATTTGGAAAAGCTATATTATGTCTTCACATTCATTTCAGATATATTTTCATAATGGGAAGTCTGCCATCAAGTAGAATATATATTGGTGAAAAAGTGTCAGTGTTTTGAAACATCCTTAATGATCTTTAACTTTTTTCAACTTTCATCTTTCTAAAATGTCCCCTCTTTTGTACTGCCAGGAAGTCATCAGTGATGATGGAGCTGGGATGAGGTATGTACAATTAGCTGCCACAAGCTGGTACAAGCCAGCTCCAGCACACCACTGGCCTAAGTCAGTGTTTATGAACACAGGCAAAATATAAACAAACAAAAGCTATTAAGTATTATCTTATTCACAGTGTTTCTAGCTGGTCTGCAAGCTGTTATTTTCAATCTTTCTGTTCAGACCACAGCCTAAGAATAACTAGCCTTCGGTACCGAGTAATAATATTAGAAGATATTTTTAAGCACGGCACCTAAACATTGGGTTTCGGGGAATCAATGAGGCATGTAGTTACACTTTTGTTCACTGGGTAGGAAGGACCTTGGTCTTTTAGAGCAGTTGTCTCAGCCTTTTTGGCACCAGGGACTGGTTTCATGGAAAGCAGTTTTTCCATGGATAGGTTAGAGAGATGGTTTCAGGATGATACAAGCACATTTATTGTTAGATTCTCATTTCAAGCTGCTAGATCCTAGCATGTGCAGTTCACAATAGGGTTCGCACTGCTATGAGAATCTAACGCCACTGATCTGACAGGAGGCGGGGCTCAGGCAACCATGGTCTCTCACCTGGCTCGCCTCCTACTGTGTGACCCAGTTCCTAACAGGCCATGGACCAGTAGCTTTCTGTGGTGCAGGATTCGGAGATCTCCATTTTAGAGTGATCTCAGAGGATTTCCTGAAAGTGGGAAGATCTTGTCCACATAAGTTTTTCAGGGGCTAATTGAGGAATAAATTCATATCAGGAAAAACACATTCCCACTGAATATTTCATGAAATACTTGTATTTTATTCTGGCATTTTAAGCAAAGCTCTTTTGTACTAACTTCTATCATATCAACTTCTACATTATTTTAGAATTATCTGTGGGTTTGGAAGTTTCCTCACAGGATTTTTTAAGCTCCTTTAGGGATAGAAACATTTCCTTTTCATCAAATCTTTTTTAATTTCTGGTGCCCACCACACTGAATGACATAAAGAGGATTTCAATGAATATTTTGATTTGTTTATAAATACACAGAGGATAGCAATTATGTATGCATAAGAGAAAATGTAATATGAATAGATACTTGATTACAGAAATTAAATAGTGTTACCTCTTAACAATTCTTTTTCATATTTTTGGCTTTCACAACAAAAACTAATAAAACATTCTAATCGAGTGGCAAATTCAAAAGATCAAAGTACAGACGCATTCTTTGTCATACATGAAATCATGTTTCTTATAATTACTCTGCCACTGCTAATTGATTTGCAGGTGCAGTTATTTCTGAAATCTTAATAACATTCCAGGCATATTAGCAGGTATATCCCATCAGACTCCTTCTAAAATAGCAATAAGATAGTTTCATTTTAATTCATGTACAACAAGCCAAAAATATGATGGAGGAAAACCTCACGTCTATAGCCAATTCCCTAGGTCTCTTGCGCAGTCTCTTCCTATGTAATTTAGTTTGGCTAATGGCATTGCATTGGATGCATGTAATATATTTTAGTTTATTGAGAGAATATAGAACAAATACACCTGACTTCTGTCTCCAGTAATGGTAGCTGCAGACAACTAAAACATAGATAAAAATATGCACAACTTTTTAAGAGCATACACAAAAAAGAGAGAAATTCATGGGCAAAATGAAGAAAAAATTGGATACTGAGGCAGGCAAGTTTTGCATTTGAGGTCATGTTTGCTCAGAAGACATATAAGACATAAATAGACAGAATAAATGGAACTCTGTTTCTCTCTCTCTTTCTTTGTGTGAGTGTGTTTAGGTCAAGTATAGGAGATGTTTTGGAGGTATAATATACAGATGGTAAAATTCATTTTTTTAGTTTTGATGAAAACATAGAGTTAAGTAGCCATTATTATTCAATGAAGATAGAGATTTCCATCACCCTTAACAACTTCCAATTTTGACGTATTTTCTTATATGATTCATATGAGTGATATTAGAGCTAAGAAATTTTTGCCTAACACATGGTAATAAGCATATTCTCTTATGATTTCTGCAGAAGTTCTATAATGGATTTGAATTCATTTTGTATATGGTGTGAGGTATGGGTGTATATATATATTTTTATATATATATATCCATTTATATGTATATATGTATACACATACCTGGAACATTTATATATATATATTTATATATATCCATATATATATCCATATATATTTATATATATATCCATATATATAAATATATGTATGTATATAAATGTTCCAGGTATGAATATATATATATATATACACACACACACATACACATTATATATATATAAATGTTCCAGCTTCATTTATTAAGTCTATTCCCTTTCATAGAATTACCTGTATGCCTTATAAATAATGCATCAACCATATGTTTGTCCATTTCTGGGCCCTTGATTCTGTTCCATTGAGTGATATGATTTTCACTTTTAAAATGTAATACTCTTTTGACTCTCAAACCTTCAATCCAGGTACTGTAAGGTCTCTAACATTGTTCTTATTTTTTCAAAATTGCTTGGCTATTCTACATCCTTAGGCTCTTCATATAATTTTGGAATCAGCATATTAATTCTTACATAAAATCCTGCCACTGATTATTCCTCGGCTGTGTTTAGTTTACTGATATATTAATTAAAGGAATTATTCATCTCCAATACAGTGGTTTGTATTGTTTTTAGGTTTTCTATTTGAGTTTTTTTAAAATGTCTCTGTCTGCTAGATTTCTACATTTGTTTATAAATGTTTTCCACCTTTTTCCCTGGATATCTTAGCATATTAATTATAATTATTTTAAAGTCCCTATCTGCTAACCCTAATATCTGCTTCATATCTGATTCTGATTCTGTCAATTGCTTCTCTTGAAAATATTTTACGCTTAAAATATTAAGTGTAACTTGAAAAAAGTTACGCTTTTTTTCTTTGAATTGAATTTATTTTAACCTGAAGATTTCATACTTGATAGTTCTTCTGCTGGAATCTTCTTAATTCAGATATTAGCATTTCTTCTTTCCAGTCATTAAGGTCCCAACTGGAGTGTCCACTCAGGAAGAATCTTGCTGAACATTCAAATTCAAGTTGCCCACTATGTATCTTTTAACAAACACTGAATTTGTTATTATTTGGTATTATTATTTGAAAAGTTTGATTGATGCCCCTTAATAGTATGCTTCTATAAGAACATAATGTTAAATATTGTATTTATGGTATCCCAGTCCCTGGAATAGTACAAGGCAAATAATAGAAGGTAAAAAATAACTGTTAAATGAATGACTGCAGTAATTCTTTCCACCTAAGAAAATGATATTCTTTACCTTATATTCAAGTATTCTTTGATATTTCTCCTTAAAATTTATAGTTTTCATCATATAAGCTCCATTTACTTTAGTTAGGTTTATTTACAGACAATTGGTGTTCTGTTGTTATCATGCATGGAATTGTTTTAATTTTTTTTTAATCAGGGATATAAAAAATAATGTTTTATTTAATTTGTGGTTAATAGATTATACAACAACAATATTCTACATGTTTTTCCTTTCACTTTTGTCTTTCAAATTTTGCAGAGAAAAAAAATTCCCTAATAGTTATGATTGTGGTTCCCTTTCCCTTTTTTTAAAAAATTTAATTATTTTGAGCAGTGATTCTAAATTAAAGAGGTGTATCCTCCACAGGCTTTGGGTAAAAATAGGCAAGAATCCCATGAAAAGCTTTTTTTCTAATCACAGAAAGTCCTATATAATAATCTTATTTGTTTTGATAATAAGAAAAGTTTTCAGAACTATTAAATAAAAAGCAGTTTCAGAAGAGCAATACATATTAATGAAAGTAGACATCTTTGAACTGTTTCAGGCATAAAGTAAATGGCTAATTTTTCTTCCTTTAAGAATAACATTAGTTATTTATTTTTAGAGATTTTATTATATTAAATATTAGTTTTAATTATAATTTTTCCAGGAGCTGATGTTTAATTTAGCTAAATATGATCTTTTGAAATATTTTTTCTGGTTTGATTTAATGAGTTGATAAATGCTATAAACAGACTGCAGAATATTAACCTTCTTTGCATTGAGGAATAAAGTCAACTCAATCATATTTTAATTTTTAAACACATTTGTGCATTAGATTTGTTAGTTTCCTATTTAAAATTTTTACACATGTGACAGAAATTTCCATGTTTTCTTTATTAAAGAGTCTGGGTTTATTTGAGCAGCAGTGTGTCCCACTAAAGGATTATATTCCTAAACCTTTCTTGAATTGAGATGTGGCCTTGCAACAAAGTTGTGCTTACCCATTACAGAAAGTATTGTGTGTCACTTCTAGGAAATCTTAAATGGATTTAATTTGCCTAGGAGATGTACACTTTTGTTCTTCTCCCTTTTCTTTTCCTTCAGCTTGGAACTTCCATGCTATTGTTGGAGCTGTAGCAGCCATTCAGGCACTAGGACAATGGAGCAGCAAGGTACCATGAACTTGGGTGCTTGGTGTTTCCGTAGCTGCCACACAAGTCCCATACTTCCTAGATTTGGACTTCATTTATATGAAAGAAATACACTTTTATGTTAAGTGACTGCAATTTTGCATTTTTGCTCCTTCACTTAAACCTAATCCTAGTAGATTAGGTTCATCCATAGTCATAAGTGAGATTGGTCTATAATTTTCCACTTTAAAAAAGATCTATGTGATGTTTTTGATATAAGATATGCTAATTTTGCAAAGTAATCAGGATGCTTTCAATCTTTTCCTTAATTCTGAAACAAATTAAGCATCTACCTGCAATAGTCAAGCATAGTTTTAGAAATAATTTTGGACAGATTTTTTCTTTGTTTAAATACTCCTCTCTTTTTGTTAGTTATAGTTAGTATTTTTAAACTCTTCCGTTTTATTCCCTTGATTCAAGTTTTATGCCATTCTAATGTTTTATCCCTTCTGTATTATAAAATCATCTATAATATGCATTTGAATATTTTACCTGATTAAACTTGATATATGCTTACAAATGGACAGACTTTTTCTTCAAATACGTAGAATCTTGTTTCAGTCATCAACTGTTTTCTCTTATGGCAGATAGTGTCTGTGTATTGTTTAAGGATCCAGCCTCCTCTGAATAGCGAGGTGCTTCAGGAAAGGCACTTTCTGAGCTGGTTCAGAGACTTGAATCTTGATTGAGCTAAGTTATCCATCTTTGTTTCATTATTTTTTCCACTGAAAGATATATAGGCAGGATATACAATTATGACCAAAAGGTATGAGAGAAAATATACTGAAGGGATCTCTTTGACTCGTTTTCCTATTTTTCAAAAAAGATACTAAATATACACATTTAGATGTTGTCATGTCTGGAAGAGGGATCCCAGAGATGTTATAGCCATATTGTACCCAAAAGCAGAGCTTGTATTTAATAAAATTTATCACACAGAGGAAGGTAGAGCCAACACCATTCTGGAAACCCCAACCACACAATGCATGGAGTAGCTATGTATTTTGATTTCATGTTTGTAAGATCTTATATTTTCTCATTGATGTAGTCAATTGAATCACAGTTTTTTCACTTATGACTAAATACCTCTTTACTGCTTTCTATTTATTCTTATATTTATTTCATCTTCATGTTTTAAAATTAATTGATCCCACTATTCTCATGTTTGTTTTTGGTGTTTTCTGAATTCTCAGTTTGTATATAAAATAAATTTGTTTTATTGCTTCTATATTAATGATAAAAACTTTCCTCTAGCTTTGATTATATGACAACAGTGCTTATGTTTATTAGCCACAGTCTCATTGTTAAAAATTATTTTATTCTTTGGGAATAACATATGTATATATAAAACATGTATGTTTAAATTTTCATGTTTAGGTAATTTTTATTTATAATATTAATATACATTATTAATTTTAAGTGATTCTGAAAAAAGTAGTTTGTGGGATTATTCTTTTTGACAATTAAAAATATTTCTCTATTGCCTAATACGTGATTGATAGTTTGTACCATGAGTATATTCACTTAATAATGCATAAAGTTTAATTTCTTTTTAAACAAGTAAACTCATCATTTAATTCTAATCTTGTCTCTTTCTTGGTCTTTCAAAGTAATCTATTTAGAATCCTATTTCTTTCTTGGTCTTTCAAAGATTAATGTTTCTAATTGTTTCTTCTTTTTAAACTGTTTTGACTTTATACATTTTTATGTATACCACATAGTAAGGGGGTTTTATTGCTGATATCTTAGAATACTTTCTTTTTCATTTCATGCATAACTCCATAGAAAGGTATGTCACAAAATTATTAAGCACAAAAAAATTCTGAAATGTAATTGCTTTGCTTTGTTTACAATTCCAAATATATTGAGTTTATACATTCATGCATTACTTAAGTATCATCAATTAGTGAAACTCACTTTTGTATAGCCCCTGCCATAAATAATGAATTTTATCTTAAATATAAAAAGATATATTTGGAAGAAAAATAAAGTACTACTACTGACATGTTTCTAAATCTGCCTTTATATGGAATTTATTTAATATTTGTTATTATTATTTGTTTAATATTTGGCAAATTAAGATGGTGAAATAAACTCAGTATCTGACCTGTGTTAAAGCTTTAGATGACTATTTATAAATAGGACATAACCTTGATTAGGAATAAGATTTTTGTTGTATGTTTAATTTTCCCTACCTTTTTGATGTGGTTATGGTTATGTAAATTTTTTATAGCAAAAAAAAAGATCTATTTTTTAATTCTACACTATCCATCAAATTTCTAAAACTAATATTATGACGAAAATTTCCAAATATTCAAAAATGGATTCCAACAGATTAGTGTACTAACTTGCTGTATCAAAATAAGTGTGAAGTGGATTTTGAAGCTCTCTTTGACACCTCAGTAGCACTCTGAAATTTCTTTCAATGATATTATAGTTCTGGATATCAAAGATGCTTAATGCATATAAGCCAAATAAATAAATAGGAAATAATAAATGAAGGCAAGCATGCAAAATTACATTACAATCTTTTAAATTTAAGATGTTAAAATGATTTTTCAATAACCAAAATAAATATTTCATTCTTAAATCCACCCTTTTCATCTTGAAGTTTGTTCAAATTATTAGCTTTTATCTAAATCTTGTTATAATTGAACCCTATTTGAAGCGTGTATAACTACTTCTTAGGTATAATTAACAGCTATGCTTTATTTCATTCTGTGTACCTAAGAAAGGATTGAGTACTACAGATCTGAGGCCCAACAGATATTGTGTAAAATGTTCACTAATCACCAAGTTCTAAATATACATTTTTAGGTGCATTATTTAGTATTCAGATATTGATTTATTGAAATATTACTACTTTGACATTTTATATTTTAAAGAAAACAATAATTTGAGGATAATATGATACATTAGTAGTAACAGGCATGATTGAGTTGGGTAAGCACAGAATTTGATGAAGCTACAAATACATGTCAAATTACCCATAGAAAATTATCATATATCAGAGACATCTTTTAGAAACAGTAGAGAAAGTAAAATAAAAAAGCTCATGAAAATTATACTGCAGTCTTCCCAGAACACATAAAAAATGATCTTTTGTAGAGCAAACAAATCAGATGAGATTGCATTGCTAAAACAAAATAAAAATATCAAAATGATAATGAATATGCTCTAAGGATATGCTGCTAAATACAACATATATACATTCTAGATTCTATTGGGAAAAAAATCACCTTGAAGTATTTGCGAGTGTTATTAAAATACTAGGCAACTCTAACTTATATTAATAACAATGTATATTACATATACATATATATAACATATGGTGCCTGTATGTGTAATTATCTCACATTTTTTCAGAAAACAGAGAAAAGGATTTTTTCTAGTGACATTGAAGAAGTATAGTACATATACTTACTGTGTCATAGATGCTCAAAATAAACAGATGGTCTGTGTTGTATGTTTTTTTGTTTGTTTGTTTCCATGGAATATTGTAATTATGGGCTGGTAGAAAGACATGAGATCACATGCGTTTCAAATTATTTTCTTTTAGATTCCTTGCTTATTTATTAAAAATATATATTGATTTCTGCAAGAAACAGAAAAAAATAATCAAAAATATGTTTTTAATGAATAAACTATATGATTATAATTTTAATGAATAAATTACATTTTTATATTTTCAGAATTTTCAAAAAAATGAAATTAAAACATTTAAACTGGAAGTACATTAAGTATAGCATATCCTATTACAATGTGTAACAGAACAACTAGAGTAACATATTATTTTGAAAATATCTGCTTTGGCTCAGTTGTCCACATCTCTCCCAACTAGGGCTTGCACAGCTGCTCTGCTACTTGTGAGGAAGATCTATTGGCTCTTCCATCTTATGTGGGGATGACTCAGCAGAACTAATTGGTAAATGAAGCTTCTTTTTTCTGAAGTTATTTTTTCAGTTAATACAGTGGTAGCTGGAGCTTTTCTGGAACAGACATTAATGTTAATTATTGCAATTTGTTGATGTCCTGCAGTGCTTGCTCCTCATTGTTTATTAGTTTAGATTTAAGCTAGGATGCATTAGGCACATCATCAATTTTGCCTGTGGAATTTAGTGCCTTAAGCAAAGTCACTATCTTGGTCACTATGTTATAGAGTTCGTTTTTATAGAGACAAACAGAGTAAAAGCACATTTGCTAGATATGTGCAACACGCTATCTGATGGGACAATTTCACAATGCCTGTAGTAGCTATCATCGGTAGTGAACGGGAACATTCTGATTAAAATATTGTCTACATTTTACAGGTATAAACCTATTACTCATAAAGAAAACATATACAAAAACATAAAGGTAATGGCAATAGTTGTCAAACCTGTAATTCTTAGAAGTTGTACTGATGCTAACAGGTTATCTTTGTTTCAATTTGTTTTTTTTTTTAACCTGTTCGGATTAACATTATAAACATAATTAATATTATATAACAGAGGATAGAGTATTACTTTCTTTCTCTCTCTCTCTCTCTCTTTCTCCCTTTCTTTCTCTTTTTTTTGAGATGGAGTTTCCCTCCTGTTGCCCAGGCTGGAGTGCAATGGTGTGATCTCAGCTCACTGCAACCTCTGCCCTCCGGGTTCAAGTGATTCTGCTGTCTCAGCCTCCTGAGTAGCTGGGATTACAGGCATGTGCCACCATGCCCTGCTGATTTTGTATTTTTAGTAGAGACAGGGTTTCTCTATGTTAGTCAGGCTAGTCTTGAACTCCTGACCTCAGGTGATCCGCCCTCCTTGGCCTCCCAAAGTGCCGGGATTACAGGCATGAGTCACTGCATCTGGCCTATTTTCTAACTTATTTTTTTTCTGCTTTAGCATTTTGTTATTTTAAGGTAAGTATCACATATCTGTTTCACATCTTGCTATTTATGGTATTCTCATTTGATTAATAGTATGCTAACAACCAATGCTAACCCATGAGGAAAACAATGATGCTTTATGAATCATTTTCAATGACATGATAAAATTAAATTACTTTTTGTTTTTACAATTGATTTTCCTGGTGTATGTATTTATAAAATTGGGAAATCCCCTTATTGGGATAATATTGATTATTACTATGGCATCCTAACTCTCACATTCCCAGCTAAGCTTTCATCTAGGCCATCAATAGTTTCCATAATTGTTTTTTGCTAGGATCTTCCATCTGCATAGTTCTCTAAATACAATCATTTAGTCATTTATATTCTGTTTTACTATGCCAGGGCAATAAGAGAAGCAATAAGAGATTTTCTATTGTATATTTTACTTGAGAAATTGACTAGTTCATTCATTCATTCAGCAAATATTGCCAAAGTATCTACTGTATAGATACAAGGCAAATATATGCTAAGGATTCCTTTAGTGGCTAAATGTGTAATATTCTCTCACTAATATTAAAAATGTAAAAAAACCCCTAATATTAGTTTCTTACACTGTATTATTTTCAATACAAATCATTTTCCCAATACGCTAAGCTTCTTTTTATTGGAGCCACTATCCACCTACAATGTCCAGAACCCATTTTTTTTTTCTTTTTTCTTTTTCTTTTTTCTTTTTTTTTTTTTTTTTTGATATAGAGTATCTCTCTGCCACCCAGGCTGAAGTGATCTGAGCTCACTGCAACCTCTGCCTCCTGGGTTCATGCAATTCTCCTGCCTCAGCCTCTTGAGTAGCTGCGATTACAGGTGCTGGCCACCACGCCTGGCTAGTTTTATATTTTTACTAGCGTGGGATTTCACCATCTTGGCCAGGATGGTCTCAATCTCCTGACCTCATGACCCACCCACCTCAGCCTCCCAAAGTTCTGGAATTACAAGAGTGAGCTACCGCACCCAGCCCAGAACCCTATTTTTTATCACATACGTTATAGCTGAATTCTCAAACACTGTCGCATACTGACTTTTATTTTACTCCTTCTTAAAATTTTCTGTCAAAATTCAATTTTCTCTTCCATATCCAGAATTACCAGTTGATTTCTAGTTTTAATAGGAACAACAATCTCTATACATAAAGTACTTAGAAAAGTGTCAGACATCTAATAAACATTTACTAAATGTTAGGTATTGTTATCAAGTATAATTTTATATTTAAATATTTTAGCAGAAAAAAAAGAAAGTCTGAAATAATACAGTCTTAAGAAGTTAGAAGAAAAGGAACACAGTACACCCCAAGCAAACAATAAATAAATAATAATAATCACAAACAAAATTAATTAGAGAGACATTTCTGCCACAAACAACGATGAGCAAAAACAAATGTTAGCTCTTTGATATTATACTGAGATTGTTTAAAATTCTGTCAAAATGGATAAAAAATGCAAGGAGTGAAAGCATTAATATTTCATAATTAGACATGATGTTAGTTGATACTGTTTATAATTTGAGGAAGATTCTATTTCTAGTTTCCTAAGAGCATTTTTTAATAAATGGGTAATGTGCTGATTAAAATGATTTTTCTGCCTCTGTAGATACTACCACATGTATTTCCATTTTTGTAAAGCCTGTTAAGATGTTAAATTATATTACTTGATTTCTGAAGGTTAATAAACCTTGCTTTCTTGGGATAAATTACACCTGAATTATTTTTTGTTGTATTATTTTTTGTAATATATTGAGGGTTTTTATTTGCTAAAATTATGTTAAAGGTTTTTGTGATTGTGTTCATGAGGGATATTAGTTTGCAGTTTTCTCTTCTTGTAATATCATTGGCTTATGATGGTATCAGGAAAACACAGGACTTATAGAATGAGTTTTACTCTCTCCTCCACTATGACTACATGAAAACTGGTACTATTTTTTACCTAAATGTTTCATATAAATTTATCAGTGAAGTCATGAATTTAACATTTTAAACACGGAATTTAACATTTTCTTATTGTTTGTTTCTTTTTTTTTGTGAGAAAATTTTAACCTATAACTTAATAAATATGAAGCTATTTAGTTCATCTATTTCTTCTTGAAAGAGCTTTTCTGATTTCTGCAATGTGTTGTAGAATATATTGCATATAATGACTAAGTTGTGGAATGTATTAGCACAAATTGTTAATTGATAGATTTTTTTCCCTAATCACTCTGGTTAAAACTTATCATTTTATTGAACTTTTTAAAGAATTAACCTTTAGTTTCATTGATATTCTCTGTAAGTTTTGTTTGCAATGCTCTTGTATTCTGAACTATCTTTACTATTTCTGTTCTTCTGTTTATTCGGAATACTTTTAATTTTCTTATTTCTTAAAGTAAGCCCTTAAGTAACTGACTTAAAACTCTTTAATAAACTTAAAAGCATACTAGAAATGCTTTAAATACATTCTGCAAATGTGGATATGTTATGCTTTTATTTATAAATATTCAAATATTCAGGGATTTCCACAGATCTTTCTGTTATAATTTATAATTTAGTTCCACTATTTTCCAAGTACCAAGTATCTGATTTGGATACTTTGAAATTTATTAAGCCTAACTTTATGGCCCACAATATCAACTATTTTGGTAAATGTCCCATCTATTATTCAAGGTATCTTCTAATGTTGTGGCCTATAGTATTCTATAACTGCTAATTAGATTGAGTTGGTTGAGAGCATTGTTCAAGTCTCCTGTATTCTTACTTTTGTGCACTTGTTCTATCAGTTACTGAGAAAGAAATGTGGCTTTATCTGTCTCTCTTTCATTTCTATTTATTTTACATCATATATTTTCAAACTCATTATCAGTAGCATACACAATTAGAATAGTTATGTCTTAACTTCACTTGTCATTGTAAAATGTCTCTATCTCTGGTAATATTCGCCATTCTTACATGTTATTTGTCTCATATTAATACAGCCACTCCAGCTTACTTTTGATTAATGTTTATGTTGTTTACTATGTTCCAACTTTTTACTTTCGCCATGTGTCTTTATATTTTAAGTGGCTTTTTACAGATATTAAAATAGCCGGGTCTTGTTTTTTCAATCTACCAGGCAAATCTGCTTTTTAGTTGGGATGTTTAGACCTTTTAAATTTAATTGATTTATTTATCTTGTTGTTTGCTATTTATTTAATATTATCTTCTCAGCCAATTGTTACTTTTAAATCTTCTCTTGCTTTCTGTTGGATTAATTGAAATATTTATGATTTAATTTTATGTCTATTTCAGATCTTGTATCTATATTTTATGTTTAATTTTTTAATAATTGCTTTGACATTTATAATAAGCATCTTTATTTATGAAAGTTTACTTTAAAATAATATTAAGCCAATTCACATGTAACATAAAATCTATGACAGTATCCTTACCATTCATTATTTCTTTTTGCCTTTTTTTACTTTTGTTGCCATATTCTTTATTTTTGCATTAAGTAGTCAATTATCTTTTATAAAAAATTCAATATTAAAAGCTTACTTTCTACTTCACCACATATTTTATTTAGTTACAAATTTTTATCTGCTATAATTTTAAATCTACTTGAAGGACTTCTTTTATCATTTCTTATAGTACAATCTGCTGGAGATGAATTTACCCAGCTTTTGTTTGTCTGAAAGAGCCTTTATTTCTTATTATATTTTTGCTAGGCAAAGAACTCAATTGACATTATTCTCAGCACTTTAATAATGTTACTCAATATTGTAGTTTGTACAGTTTCTGATGAAAAACATACTGTAATTTTATATTCCTTTCTCTATGATAATTTGTCGTTTTTCTGGCTGCTTTTCAAATTGTCTTTTTATCAATGGATTTCAGCAGTTTGATTAAGATGTTACTGGGGGTATCTTTGTTTATTCTTCTGGGGGTTAAGTTCCTTGCACCTGTGGATTTATAGTTTTTATCGATTTTAGAAAATGGTAAATGTTTAACTACTCCATTTATTCTCTTTCTGAGTCTTCTCTTACACATTTAAAACAATTGCTGTTATACTTTGACATCATTGTTTTCAGTCATTTTCTCTGTCTACGTCATTTTGGATAATTTCTATCACTATATAACCAAATTCTTAATTTCAGAATTTCTAATTTCTATTCTAACCAAGTTAATTTTTAAAAATTCAGACATATTTTTGCTTTTGGGTGTGTTTCTTTTTAATCTTTCATTTCTATCCTTGTCAAGCTCCTTTTCTGCAATCTTGAATGTACAGTGCATACAATAGCTTAATATCCTTGTGTTCTAGCTTGATCATCAGGGTCTCTTTTATTGGATATTTTGTCCCTAGTTATGGATGACATTTTTCTGCTTCTTTGCATGCCTCGTGGTTTTCTTATTTGTTGCAACGTATGGAAAACAGTGAATTTTAAGTTACTTGTTACTACCTCTTATATTTCTATAAATAGAGATTTAGTGGGTTTTTTTGTTGTTGTTCTTTGTTTGGTGTTGGTTTGCTATGAAGCTAAGTTTTTAAGGGTGGGTTCAGACTAGTGTTTTGTTGAAGAATAATTTATCCCAACACTACAATGCTACCTTTCTGTCAATTTCACTTAATGTTCTATATATTATGATGTATATTCCCTCTGGATATCCCTTGGATAGTGGGAACACAAGTTTTTCGAAGACCTATGTAAATGCCAGAAGTTTGCTGCCTATTACTTTCCAGTTTTTCTTTCCAAGATTTAGGTAAGATTATCTCACCTTTATGCAAACTGCTGTTAGGAAAACACTTGAAGGGGTTTTAACTTCCTTTAAAATTTCATATACATTAACTGAAAGCTCTTTGTAGCATTCTCTAAGTAAATATCAAGCATATGCTGCATCTGTAGATATTTTTCTTATTCTGAAAAACATTACTCTTATAGTCACGTCTAAGAACTAACTTTGTTGATTCTCTAACTGGTGTCTATGTTTTCTATTTCATGAATTTCTGATGTTGCATTTGTTACTTTGTTCTTTCTGTGTCTGTGATGAATTCTCAATATCTTTTCCATGCCCTTCAGTTGAAGATTTATGTCATCAATATTCAACATTTCTTCCATTCTAATATAAGCATGTATATACATTAATTGCCATCAAATTACTCCTTTATTTGCTTCCTGTGAGGTTTAAAATGACATAGTATTATTAGTATTTTGCTCTGGAGTTTATTGTAAAATTTGTATTGTGAATTTTTGACTGATAAATAACTTAAATTGCATTTAAGTATAGAAGCTTATGCATTTTTGTGTTTTTCAATTTTTACTGGCCAAATGAACTTTAGCATAGTGATCATCTTATGTATACAGTATCAGTTCTGTAACATTTATTAGGATTTTGTGTATAAATTAGTATATGATCAAACTGTGTAGTATCCTAAGGGTTTGAAAAGAACATATTTTATCCTATGATTTTTCCATTCTGGGTATGTCCATTAAATAAGTCCAGAGGCCTGCTGTGGTGGATGATACTAGTAATTCCAGCACTTTGAGAGGCTAAGGTGGAAGCATCACCTGAGCTCAGGAGTTTGAGACCAGCCTAGGGAACATAGTGAGACCCCTCCATCACTTTTTTGAAAAATAATTTAAAAAACAAGTAAATAAATAAATAAGCCTTGAGGCCAGGCATGGTGGCTCACATCTGTAGTCTTAGGACTTTAGAAGGCCAAGGCAAGAGGATCACTTGAACTCAGGAGTTTAAGACTAGCCTGGCAACATAGTGAGATCCCATCTCTATTAATTTTTTTTTTAAAAAGTCTTGACAGTTTTGTTTTTCAAAAGTCTTATTTTTTATTTAATAATTGTCTGCCTGATCTATCACATATTAAGGAAATTATTTTAATATCTTCCTTTATAATGAAGGATTTGCCAGGTTTTTTGTTATTATATATACTTGGCTATATTTATTTTCAGAATACATTATGAAGGAAATATACTAGTTTATGTTTGTTATATATGTCAATTAATTAAATATTTATTTTTTTAAAAATTGATTATCTTCATCTAAAATAATGCATTTCCCTTAATTCTATGTTACCAGCTATTAAGTGTATAACCATTAATCTGGGCTTCTAATATAGGACATTTTCTTACTATTTTTTCTGTATCTTTTTTATACTTTTACTTTTCACCTATCTGAGTTTTTATACTGTAAAAAGCAAAAACTTGAAATTACTTTTGTCCACATGAGTCTGTAGGTTGTGTTAGGTTAAACTCAGTTACTTAAAACAACATTCTGTATCTCTCACATGCGACCCTGGACAGTCTATAATCTGCAAGCTCTGCGTCACTCTGTCCTTACTCCAGAATGTAGGCTAATGAGGGGACACTCTTTGTGAACACTTTTTTTTGCCTGTGGCAGTGGAAAAAAAAACAAAGTACAGACTCTTAATGTTTCCGCAGTGAAGTGGCTTATGCTATTTCTGCTCACATTTCAGGACTCAAAGCCAGCTATATGTTGAAACAAACTTTGAATCATAATGTGTGCAATTCCACTATTTGTCAAGAATAAGACAGAGCCCAGACTGTGAGATAGGTTAATTTGCTTTATAATGTACTTTTTATTTCTACCATATTGTATTACATTATTTTATTTATTTTATTCCCAGTTAAGTGATAAGGATAGGAAGTTAGACGTGCTATTTCTTTGTTATTGTAAAGTTCGATAGAATACTAGGGTTAGAATAGTCTGTTTTGCCATTTACTGATTGTTTTCTCTAAAGAGACACCTTACTGAGTAATATAGCACCTACCCTTCAGTAGCATAAACTATCATGTGTTTTTCCACACTTAGCTAGGAATATCCAAAGTCACTGGACTACAACATAAGATACAAGGTTGAAAACACAGAGGCTCCTCATACATGAATATTTGTGCTAATTATTTCAAATGTTTTTGTAACAACTGAATAACAAAGTCAGACTCTGTAGAAGCTAATTACTCTTAAAGTTTTCAAAACTTTAGAAGAGCCTTCATTTAAAAGATCATCACACAAGAATAATCATATGAATATCATATTAAACAACCTTTCTAATTAATAAAAATAATACAATTTCAGATACTAGTTAAAGCTATTGTATTGCTTCAAATCAACAATATTGCTTTTAAGATGATAGGATTATGAAAATATTGAACAATATGGAAATCAGTTCTCTCATTGTGTAGATGAGGAAACTGAGGCTGAGTAAATAGAATCTAGTTTCTGGACTCAGAGTTCACTAAGTTTCTGCTTTTCTTTAGTATATCTTGTAACTTTACTTTTACAATTCAAAATGGCTCTCAGTCAGTATTTTGAATATTATAACACTATAGTTTTACTTCTTAGTAGTACTAGTATAGTTAAAAACATTAATTCTTATTAGTAGTAGTAGTACATTTAATTTTTTCTTAATTAAAGGCAAATGGTGCCTCAAGAAAATATAACCTCATAGAAAATGTTTAGGATTCATAAAGCGTTAACTTTTTTCTCTCAGAAGTATTCAGATATGATTGCTCATATATTTATATTTTAAACTATGACAATTTTCCAAGGTTCAGAGTTCAAATGACATGTGGGTAGTCCAGACAAACATTGCAGATTGTTGTGAAAAGAATGTTTGAGTTGTAGTCAGGCATAACCTGCAGCTGCCTCCAATATTTCAGATATAGTTAGGATTTTTGTGTGTGCATGAACTTTAATGAACTAACTGCCTATGAAATGTCAGATGTAATAGGGGTAGTGACAGGAACTATGAATGGCTAGGAAGCATCATGAGTCAGTTTGATTCTGGTTCTACATCTTAAAAGATACAAATCAAAACATATCAGATAAGCAACATGCATGAACTATTCAGCCAGATTCTGAATTACACATAGAAGAAAAAAAAAGTCACAACATTTATTGATATTGTCAGTATATATTTCTCTAAGATTTGCAAAGAACATCAAAAAAAGCTCTGCTTCTGTTAAAACTTACATCAGACAATTTCCTATAAATTCTGGATAAGTATTCTAGAGAATTATATAAATTAGTACTTGCTAGGTAGTCACCTGCTTAATCAAGCAAATTATCCTTTTGGCTACTAATTGATAGCTTTTATTCAATTTTACCAAAATGCTAAGATAGTATGTAGTAGAAAATGTTTTAGGTGATATTAAAAAGAACCCACTTTTTGAATGATCTTTGGTAATACTATTAGTCTTTTGGTGCTAAAATTTTGAAACTGATTAGGTATTTGATGGCATTGATAACCACTTCTGATATCACGTCATAGCCCAGGGCTTTTAGGTGCTCTAGCATCTTTTGTTAGTTGCTGCTTCTTGGGAGTACAAATAAATATTAATATCTTTAAGCTCTGATACCAGAATCTGAGACATTTCATTCAGTTCAAAGACATTTGTCAAGCAAATACTTTTTTCTCCTCCCCATTGCCTTCTCTTAACACTAGGGCCCACATTCTCCTGTCAGTCACCAATACCAACCAACATTTGAGTCTTCACCAAGGCCAGGCACTCTGATAAGTTATAAAGAGGAGAAAGTCATAGTCCCGGCCCTTGGGTCATTTGTGGTAAGGGTTATATTACATGGGCATTAGGTGACTATTCTTTTGCATGTTCACAGTATTGCATGGGGCATATTCCTAACATATCATTCATTGCCTATGTGAAAACCAAATTTAATTGGTGTCTTGTATTTGTATTTATTAAATCATACTAACTATACGGCATTATGGGAATAAGGAGCTAAAATCCTGGCTTCCCTGAAACATAAACTCAGTGCCAAAAGTAGGCCAACTCCTGGGAAGGGAAATATAGCCTACTGTTTTCTATATGCCTCATCTATCTTAGAGACTATCTGTTTAATCTATCATTTCTGTATCTTAAAATACCCTTACCTACCTGCAGAAATAGCAGTGGGACTCAGCCAGCACAGTCACATCCTCAATAAATCTATGGGAGAGTAGGTGCACAACAAGAAAAGCAATGACTTAAACCGAAAGAAAATAAGCTAGACTGAAGCCTTCTGATTAGACTTTGTTTAGCTCACTTGAAGTTACTCTTAGAATATTATTACTATTTCTTTTCAGAAGATTAAATGAAAGGGATCTCATACAAAAGGACACTAGAGACTGAGTTCATAAAAACTTGTGGGAAAATATCAGAATAAAAAATGAAGTCCAATATACCCTACTCAAAATCAGAAATATCTTTAACTTCCCTCCAAGAAAAATACTCTCTTCCACTTAAGCCAAGCATGAAGCATAAAAATTCATGGCAAATAAATGTCTTTTCACTTGCTGTTCAGTCTTTTGAAAGCTAAGCTTAAGATAATTAAAGAAAAGTAGCAAGGTTTTCAAATTGAAGTTGCCAGAAAGAGTGAAATCATAGTAAATCTACTTTAATTAGGGTGCTATTCAGAAAAGGCAAAAATTTAAACTTCTTAAAGTTTTATTGACAGATGAATTATAGGTGAAAATTTATCATGGAATTTCCTAAAATGATTGATTGTTAAAGCCATATTCTGATTCCTCAGGGAATTTCCAGGGTTGAGACAACGCCAGGCATAGTGTTTGTGTAACAAGAGAGTGGCTTTAGAGCAGGACAGATAAGTGTAAATCCTGCCAGCCTCTCTTACTGGTCAGCTGTATGTAAATTTCTTAAGCCCAAGATTCTCATTTTTGATATGGGAGTAAAAACACACCCTACATAGTGATTTTTATGAGAGTTGAGATACTGAATGTCTAACACCCACTAGACACTTATGTCTCAAAGAACAGTAACTATTATTGTAATTATTCTATCAATATTATAAGAAGGTAGTCAGGTATAGTCAATACAAAGATTTTCTTCGTGATATTTTTAATTTTCTCCTTTTTTTGGTTTCTTCTGTGACTGATTTCTCATGTTGGTAAAGACAATGTGACATAATATTCATTGTCACAGAGAATGGTAAGGAAGATAGAATATGCCACTTCTGATAAAATCAGTCTCCTTTTCTTCATATTTAGAGTGCTATACATAAATGAACTCTAACAATAAAATCCTAAAATATGAACGTTTTCTCAAAATCTGTTTATTAATTTAAGTAGTAGATATGTTAATAATAATTGCCATTAAATTACTATGAAAAATTCATTTTAATGCTGCAAATATGTTTTAACTAACAAGACTCCTTTAAGAAGACATGTATCTAGAGTTTTCAAACTATGCATTAAGTGGCATGAAGATAGTTTAGAATATTTGAAGTGGTCATGGGGCTTGACTCGTAAATTTCCATTCCTAATCTTATCATATCACTTGTCAATTCTATTCTCCTTTTCAATGCTTCACTTAGGAATAGACAATGTGTCCCAATTCTGTCTAATAAAAACATAAAGTAAGTTCAGGTTATCTCGGAAAAGATTTTTCTCTCCTAAAAGTAAAGATGAAGTGGAGAAATTGTCTTTCCCTGAATATCGTCGTCTGTGGTTATAATGCCAGGAAATATGGCTGCCTCTTTGCAACCATGAGTGGAGTCAGCCCGAGAGCCAAGTTCATACACTGATTTGAATGGTCAGGAGATGAAAAGCCTGAGTTTTTGATAATTCCAACCTATATGATGTTCCCTACTTCTGAACTATGTGAGAGGTAATATGCTTTCTTATTTTTAAAGCTAATCAGCGTCATTCTTTTCTGTAACCTACAGCTGCAAGCCATCAAAATTGAGAATAGTAAGCCTTCAACAAATGTTAGCTACCTTTCTCCTCATCCTCCTACTCCCCCTCACCATCATCGTCATTACTAATATTCCTGTTTCTTTCTTATAGCCTCACAAAGCCTCACATGAAGCATTTCCTCATCTCTTAACAGCTTAATCGCTTTCTCTTTACCCTTCCGTGTCAGCTCAAGGCTGTTCTCTCAAAATTGTTTGCTCCGATAACACCCTGTCCTGTTCTGTCATGTTACTTAGAGCAATTGTAGTTAAATCAGAGTTTATTAGTTGCTTATAACTCTCACTAGAGTGTAAAGTCAGAAAGGTAGTAACCTTTCTGCTTTATTCAGTGTTGTGTATCCAGTGGATAACATAGTCCCTGAAAAGTAGTAAGAACTCTGTATACAAGCTGAGTTAAAAGAAAAAAAAAATTAATACAAATAAAATCTACATGTAAAATAAGGATTAACTATTGTACTTCTAAATAAACTATTCACTCTGAAAATGGGTCTAGTAAATATGCTGCTTACACTTGGATTATAACTGTTGACAAAACTTTACTGACATTAAACATTATCAATGGTAAAACTGTCCCATAAGCAGTATCTTGAAAAGAAAGGAAGGGAATTGGAAATGACTAAAGTTGAAGGAGCTGAGAAGAAACCTGTCAGATATACCAGAAAATATGGTACTCAGGGGGTTAATGGCTTTTTTTTTGACAGTTGTGTTTCGCCTTACTTTAATTGGATATACAATTTTCTTTGCGTTTTGCAGTTGACAGCTCTTCAAGGACAAATCCTAAACCCTGTGGTGGGAGAAAGAAGAAATAACAGATTGCCAGATAGACTAAAAAACAATTTAGGACTCAGCAAGAAAAGAAGTGAGAACCCAAGTTGAAACATCCCATGTAGACAGTCACCACAATTATTCCAGATAAAAAAGAAGAAAAGCACCCCTACACATCTCAATTAGAGAATCAAGGTGAACCACATCATTTTCCTTGAAGCACTGCCAAATATTTGACATAAACTTCAATTAGGTTTCAAGGTATCAATTACAAAAGAAATTTTCTTTTTGAAAAATAATCCAGGAAGAAGTTTGCTTAATGTTTTTCTTATAAAGCTCATTTGTTTAATTGGTCTGAAGAATTGTCTGCCCGTTACTTAAGGTATATCAGTTTCTTTTTCCTGTGGTGTGATCCAAAGAAAACTTCATATATATTTGTGTGCAAATGCAAACACACACACACACACACACACACACACAGACACGTGTGTATATATATATGCATATGTGCGTACATAGATACACACAAATATACACACAGGCAATTCATTTTATTAAAAAAAATCAAATACCGGTTAGAATAGCAGGATTGAGCATTGGTTTGCTTTCTAAAGATTCTTCTTTAATTCTTCTTTAATGCATACAATTCTGCTCACTTCCTTAAATATCTTCTATTACCCAGAACTACATTTAATTCCAAAGTGAGCATTAGCATTTTTTCTCTCTAAAGCTTAACATACAAGTCTAATTATATTAAAAAATAAGGAATTGCCCTGCTTAAGAGTTCAAGAAATCACCAATTGCTGAGGCAGGTTTTCTCCCATGTAAAAAGTCAAATATCCACTTAGGCAATTATAGCCGCTTACTTTTCATTAATTATGTCAAAGTCTTAGCAATCCCTTCATTTTCCAGGAGGCACACAATGTGAAAAAAAATGTTTTATCCATTTATTTTTATTTCAAGATTATGTAATACCATACTAATGCCTAATCTACTGCTGTTATTAAATCAAGTAAACAAATAAGCAAAAATAAAAATGAACAAAAAGAGCTCTAAAGTTAGAAAACACGGTAAAGCTATCCATTGTAACTGCCAAAAACTATTTTATATAATTATTTAGCGATTTGTATAATCTAAATAATTTCAATGGTAGTCACTTATTGTTCTTGCCATTGGGTCAGGAGGTCAAGAATATAATTTCCATATCAGTATCACAGGAATTTTACAAAATAAAAAAGAGAGTATTATTTTTGACACAACCAGAAAACTAAGACTATCTGAATTTATTTCACTGGTATATTTGAAGTGACATTTCTCTATTTAAAAAGTAATATTCACTTACAAAGCCACTTGTTATGCATCTTTTAGATACTTAGCCTAAGGCAATAGGGTCACAAAGATGAGTATACATAGTATTTCATTGTAGTGTGAACTTTGAAACCATTGCATGGATTTACCTGGCAGCAGTACCTCTTACCACATATCTGGTGTGTGACCTTAGCTGAGATACTTAGACTTGCTTTGCCTTAGTTTCTTCATCTGGAAAATAAAGACTATCAGAGTGCCTTTTTCTCTGGATTTCTGTAAAGTATAAATAAAATTTCACAATAAGGTCCTACGTTATTTGAAATAACACAGTATGCACACATTAAAGATTAGCTTTTATTTCTACTATTATAAAATGTATAACTTGTCATGACATTTAAACACATTATTTGTTACTATGTAGAAATACAGTGTTTCAAGAACAACTACTTGCTTCTAGATAATTAAAGGCATGTTTTAGAAGGTGACTTTTGGCTAAGGTAATCATCTAATTTACCATTTAGGCCACCACCATAGAGAGTCAAAGGACATGCTATTAATGATTATTCTGAAACAATGGACATAAACCAGAACTGAACCAGGGAATCCCATATATATAATAACTCTACTATTACCTGGTTGAAGGATTCAAATGTGACAGGCGGAAAATGAAGAGGAGATGTGAGATCTGGGATAGCTGAATACATAATCTAAGGATCCTGAAACAGATGGAATTTATAAGATATAGCAAATAGTTTAGTATGGCTGACACATGGAAGTATAGATATAGAGAATTAAAAGGATAAAGTTGGGAATTGTCCTTTCAGCCCTGAAATAGCACTTTATTTTACAGATAATGAATAAACATTGAGTTATTTTAACCATGGGTGTGACATTATCAAATTTGCACTTAGAATGATAATTCTAGCTGCTTTGCATGCTAGAATGTTAAAAACCTACATGCAGAAATTTGACAATAGTAGTCCAGGCTAGAAATGATGAAGGTGTCAATCAAGGATCTGTAAGAATGAAAAGAAAATGTGGGATTGAGAATCATTTTGAAAATTGATTTAAGAAGATTCATTGCGGTATTTGATGTGCAAAATTAAGAAAAAGGAAAAAAATAAAATGGACCAAGTTCTAGCTTGGATGAGTAAATGAATGGTGATTAAGATGAGGAAGACAGAGTAGGAACAGATTGGGAGAAGAATATAATGAACTATACCTTAAACACAATTTATATGTTTGAGATGTTGCTAGAGAAAGTATCCAGGAGATACCAAGTATGCAACTGTACATTATTGAATGAACACTCTGGGTTATTTAAAATAAAAGAAGATTTATGACACTGTCTTTACATTATGTTGAAACAAATTGAAACAAGAGATTAGGAGTGTGTTCTACATTCCTTGCCCTCAATAAATATCCTTAAAAAAATAGGATTGCTTGTATAAGGTACTTTTTGTTGTTCTGTGAGAATGGAATGGAAATTTTTAACCAAAATTATCTTTAAAATGCCAGCTGGCATAGACTCATGCTCCAGTAAATAACTTACTTTCCTTCCATAGACAGAGAGCAATAATTGAATAAATATTTGTTAAATTCAATTCAAAAGATCTTGATTGAAATAAATGTTCAAACTGAGGAGAGAACAAACTGGGCCAAACAAGAAGGGATAATGTGAAATAATTCATTTCTTTTCCTTTTCTATATTCCAAGGCTAAATTGGATGATGGCTGTGGGAGCCAGGAAGAGTACGATGACAGATAGCACCACCTATGTACTCAGCAACTGCTGCTCATATCAGGGCCACCAGGTGGTCACAGAAAATGTATAGAGTAGAACACACCATGAAATCCCAAATGCACTGATCGGTCGTCTCTTGGACTTGCAGAGTGTCTGGGAGAGGAAAGTTGTTTTCTTCAAAATCAAGTCTCTTGGCTTTCAGCTCTCGGCAAAGTATCACAAGATATAAATTGCTCTGGACTATGTGATACTATGTATTCATTAAGGCAGATACTTGGCATTTTAAAATTATAGTTTGAAGTACTGCATACACTTTGAAATTGTACTCTATTTCTCTCGAATATTTAATTCTCTTTCATTAACTTAATTGATCCATTCAAATATTTAAATATTAATCTAATTACCTTAAGGTAGATATTGAATTAAAAATCAAAAAGATGTACAGTTCATCTACAAAGACAGCAAGTTCATTTTTGTTTTGCTAAGGAGTTCTGACCCAGTGAATTTTGTTTTAATAAAATACTACTGGACTCTGTCCATGTGAGATGTCTACTTACTTACTTTTCTGCTGATCCACTGGTTTCTGGTCCTGAGAACCATAGATGCTAATGCAGACCCCTTGAGAACAATTTTACTTCCTGCCAATGACAACATAGATAGGCAGGTGGCCCCATGTCCCCCTATCCGTGATGTTCTCCCTAGTGGATCATTTCCAGAGATAGAGACTATAAACTATTGCCAAATGCTTGGAAATACATATGTCTATTTTTAAAAGTTGGCTACAATATTTCAATTCTGCTTTTATACTCTTAATTACCATTAGCAACCATTATTCTTTCTTTGCTTTCCAAAAGGCAATGTCCTCCTTTCCAAGACAAAGTCTGGGCACAAAAGCATGTATATCTGTCACATCCAAGTCATATTAAAACGATGCGAGAGAGTCTAAGATTGGCAGAGAGAGCTGTAATTGCGACAGAATGCCAGTATCCCAGGCTGGGATTGATGCTGGCCACTGACTCAAAATTGCTTCAATTCTCCTTCAACTTTAGCTATTGGTTAAGAGTACACTTTTATTCTGTGATATGTAAAATAAAGCAATTAATGGGATGAAAGTCTGATGATGCCCAGATAAATTCTTCTTGAAGCCTGGAAGATAAAGAAACAAGAGACATTTCTCTGTTGTGAAATTCCAGTCATCATGCAGGTGTGAAAATGAACAATTTCATATTTAGATTTTTTTTTTGTTTATTTTAAGCATAGCAAAATCTCAACACTATTTCTTTTATTTACAATTTTAGGAGGAAAAGAAGGCATTTGAAAACTGTTTTTTGAAAAACTGTAAGTACTCATCTTTCTTTTGAAAAGTGTGGAGGCTGCATCAAAGCAAATAGTTTTCAGACAGCATTAATCTTTTAAAAATTGTCATTATGAACCTTAACGTATACACTGAACCTGCATATACGTGGTTATGTATGTATGCCTCATCCCAAAATGAAGAAAAATCATATGGATTCAAATACTCTCTGACATTTGTTATTGTTAGACCTTTAAATTTTTTACAGTTTAAAATCATAAAGCAACATGATCTTTATTTGTATTTAATCAGCCAGTATCAATGCAATAATGGGTTTGAATTATCAGGTTTCAATTGTCCATTAATTCCCTTTGTTCTGAATTGAATAGGTCAAAGTTTATGCTTTTTCTTATGAAGAATAAGTTAGTTCACTGGAAATCATGAAAAAGAATAAAGATTTCAAATCACTTTTTTGTGATATCATTTTTAATCTATCGAAAAGACTATATATTTGGAAAGTCGAAAACAAACAGAAATTTCTAATGACCTCCATATTTTCATTCACATTTAATTTTTCCTTTTTCTTTTGGGAAACTAATAAAAATATGAGTTTATCTGAGCAATTTGTTCTAGTAGCAAGCAGGTGGGACTCCACTGGTACAATAAATGTAATATTTAGGTAAAATTACTTGACTGAATTGATAGAAATAATTTGTGTGCACTAATGTATTTGTGTCTAAGACCACCTGTGTTCATACGTATACACAGCAGTAATAACACCAATGTCATTGTAACATCCACGCGTCACTGTATTCATGCTACAGTTTAGTACTTAGAAGAAAACATATTACAGATTTAATCTATAAATTGATTTGCAAAGATTGCCTACATGTTCCTGAGTCATCCTGTGGCTTTTCTGGAGCTGCCTCATTCACTTTGCAGAGCTGCTTCCCCAGCGGTGCCGGTGTTCCATCAGCTGATGACACACTCGATCAACTTTGTCCAAAAGTGTATTGACGTTGGATACAGCCTTCTTCCTATCTTCTTCATTTTCAGTGGGATCCACTGCACAGCAAGGCTTGGCATATTAAGTCATTTGTTTATTCCTCAAGATGTGCACACTCAAGTATGAAGTTGGCCGGGACAATCATGGCTCCTAGGCATGTACAGGCCGGTTGATGGCTTGGAGTACAGACAACTTCATAGCTAGTGCACCGCACACACGAGATAAAACAGGAAGCCTAAAAACCCCAAACCATGCCAAGGAAAAATGAGCGAGGGGAGGCCGGGGTCATAATGCGGCATCCCGCGGGGGGACCTCAGCGCACGAGGAGGGAGAACAGAGGGTGGAAGGCAGGCCAGCTTCCATCCTCGCCACTGCAGCTTCTGTGTGGTGGTCAGGGGACGGAGTTCAACGGGTCCTTCAGGAAGCTCTCGGGATCGGTGATTTCGGATCAAAGACCAGCCACGTCGAGGAACTCTGAGAAGGTTTCCACCGGCATGAACTCCTCCTGGAAGGTTTTCAGGGCTTTGTCGGCAGCTTCGTAGATGGGCATGTCGTTGTGGCGGAGGTCCCCAGCGGGGAGAGCAGGACCAGCCTCCTTCCGTGTTACTGGTAGGCACCTTCCTAAACATGTTGTAAATGAGATCGACGAGGGCCCAAAAGAGAAGGGAAGAACGGTAGGCGGATTAGTCCTTCACTGCCTTATCCGTCAGCCTGGTGGCTCCACCTGGAGCCACTGCCCGGGCCTGCGAGGTCACCAGGAGCCTCCGCAAGATTTCCACACGCGTGGCTCTCCACTGCTCGGGGGGCAGGATGTGAAGGGCCAGGACTGTGAAATAGTGGGGCCCGTCCCCTTCAAAGGCACTCTCCACCCACTTCTCCTTGGGCTGCTCCAGAAAGCCGTGGAGGTTCTTCTCTTCTCGGGAAGTTGCTCGGGTTGTGTTCAGGACGTGAAGCACAGTGTGAATGACGCAGGGGATCAACTGCATGTTGCTCTCCCGGCCGCCCCCGCCGGTGTCTGCGCTGAACGGCTGCTCCACCGCGAACTGCAGGAAGGGCACTTTGATGTCATGGCTGTTGAGCTGGTACGTGGGCTCCAGCTGACCCGTACATTCCTGGAGGTAAGTGTTGTGTCCTGCCAAGCAAGTGGCAAAAGCTGATTCAGGGACGTGATGCCCCCAGACCGAAGGAGCCCATTGCACTTGGTGTTGGCGTTCTGAAGGGCGGCACTTTCCCACTCTTCCCGGCCTCGGGCCAACCTTTCGGCGGCCAGGTGGCAGTCGTAGTGCTCGGTGTTGAACCGGGACACAGTGTTGTAGCCCTGCTCTTTCCAGGCTTATTCTCCATCTCCTCCAAGGCTACCCGCTTCGTGAAGGTATAAATGCCCAGGACCTTCCTGGGCTAGAACTTGTATCCCTCCCTGCAGATGCAGCACATGAGGCTGGGTTCCTCGATCAGCTCTTCCATCTGCTTCAGGAGTGCCATCTTGGTTACGACCTGGCCCTTTTCATTTGTCGTCATGCCCAGGGTGCCCAGAGCCTTCTGCCTCATCGCCATAGCCATGCCCTTCTTCTCAGCCTGGGTCTCTCCGCAGGCCGTGTCAATCTTCTTATTTACATCAAGGTGTTCCTGCAGGGCTTCCAGCATGTTCTCTGCCAGGGTCCCAATGCCCTCATCACTGGACATCTGCTCCAGCTTACACAGGTTTGGGATGAAGTTAGTTCCAATCAGAACCTGGGTGGCAGGGTGCTGGATGATTAGGTCCTGAAGCAGCCTCAGGATAAACAGCAAGGCTGGGAGAGACGAAACTTTTTCCAGATGTCAGCATCCAAGTTCTCAGCGCTAGGGATGTGCTTTTTCATGTAGTCAGGTGCATTCTGGGTGATCCTCTTCTGGAAAATCATATCCTTCAGCTGGTGCCCATTGCTGTTGTTCTTGATGCCAGCAGCTATTTTACAGAAGCACTTCAGGAAGACTTTATCATCCCTACTGTGATCTTCATCATAATTATCAAAGTTGCAGTGTGGTTTGAATCGCTCCACCAAGATCTGCATTTTCTCCACCTCTCCAAAGGAAAGGTACAGGATGATGTGAAGCAGGCCCTGGAGCATGCTGGGGTTGGAGCGGACGAAGGTGCTGTTGATCTGGTCCAAGAGCATCACGAGTTGATCCTTGTCACCTGTCAGGAGGAGGTTGCCCTTGTCCTCACTCAGGGGCTCAGCATTGGACTCATCGAGAATGATCTCCATGATGCTAAGCACCTGCTCAGCCACAGCTGCACCCTCACAGTCCTTGCTTTCTTGTTCAAGGGCCAAGTTTAGAGTCCCCAGCATGACATTCAAGGTGTTCATTTCCAGTTTGACCAGTTGCTGCCGGTTGACTTTCACCTTCACAGAGTAACTGAACTATTTCAGTAGCACCGTTAGAAGATGGCATCCCTGCTTGAAATCTCTGATCCCCGAGAGTCTGTTAAGCCTGCATTCCAGGCCCCCACACCAGCCATTTTGTACACTTCTTCTTCATCTTCTTCTTCATCTTTGGTAGAGTCCAGGGACTCTATGAGTTCCTCCATTGCATTGGCCAGCAGCAACCCCCCCAGCATACGATAAACAATCCTCATGGGCTCTCCCTCATTTGTGGTACATTAGACTTTCTTGTAAATTTCAGCCACAGGAAGGTCCAAACTAATGATTTTATTGTTCACTAGAAGCTCCATGCTACTGTCATCTTCCAGGAGGACCACCAAATCACAGTCCTGGCAAATCTTATTCTTTATATCCCTCATCAGTGGTCGGATGCCTGGCTCATTGCTGCTATACGGGTTCCCAGGTATCCTGCCCTGTAAGAAGTCTTCTTGTTGGTGATCCTTCTCCAGGGTCACAAAGAACTCAATGACTTCATTCTCCTCAGGATAAATGATGCTGCAGAGCCTCTTGAAGATGAACACCAGGGTCTGGTAGTCATCCAGGTTGTAGCGCTTGGCTGTCTCAATGCACACATCCATGAAGGCCTTGGTTTCTGATTCTGTACCTGTGCTCATGTCCTCCAGCATCTCCAGCAGCATGTCCTGTGTCTCATCAGTCAGCTTGGTCCTCTGCACCACCAGCTTTCGCAAGCACAGATATCCATTCAGCACAGTACCCACCAAGTAACTTTTAAAGTGTCTTTTGATGGATTCCACCTCAACAAAGGAGGAGAGAAGGCCTGTGAAACTTTTAAGGGCATAGCCCTGCTGCAGATCGGTACTCAGGATAGCCTCCTCCAGGGCCAGCAGACGGGCTATTTCCTTAGTGATGAGGTTGTCTACATAACGTAGGATTCCCGAGCTACCAAGTAGACTTTCCAGTGCATGGAAGTGATGAGCTTCTGGTAGAGAGCCAGGTACTCGGCCGCATACTCCCCAGCTATGTTCAGCTTGTCCAGGTAACTGGTAAGCAGATCCAGGACCCGCTGCTTGTGGCTGGGAATGGTGACTTGAGCTTCCACAGTGGTACAGGCTTCCTGGAGTGCAGCCTGCATTGCTGGAGTGAAAAGCATTGGCACAGCCAGTTGTTTTGCCCCAGTTTGAGATCCAAGGGAGATGTCCTCTTCCTCTGACAACTCAGGAACTGTTTCCACCTCCACACATACTTCTCAGTCAAATAGAGCTCTGATTTGCTGGGGGCTTTCCCATTGCCATCTATCCCTCTGATAGGAAGACACTTCTTCCAGGCATCATAAGATGGCTTGGAGTCTCTCTTGAGCCACAGTTGAGCCTGGGCATGGATCTCATTGCAGTATGGTTTCACTGTGGTGTGGGCCTCCATGGGGATATCCTTGTTCTTCTTGCTAGTGGGAGCAGGTGGTTTAATCAGCTTCTGCAAGATCCGCAGGCACATGAGGGTAATGTTCTCAACCACCACAGGAGTCTTAATGTTCACAGCCATGAGGAAAAGGCTGAGTGCACAGCCTAACCGAAGCTCCCAGCAGCTGTCCTCCTTGGAGATAGAATCCGTCAGCAGCAGCATTTCATACTGCAGGCTACTTGCCAGATCAGGGTTGGCCCAGTGGCCCTTTAGGGCTGTGGAGACTTTGCCAATAATCAGGCCATTCATCTGCTGGGTGGCTTCCGAGTTATCTCGAGTTAGGAGGCACATGAGCTGGCAGACTTCCTCCTGCATGGCCACAGTCCCTCAGTGAAGATTATAATCAAAGAGCTCCCAGATAAGGCCCTGGGAGACAAGGATATGCCTCAAGGCTGGGTTGGTGGCCAGGGCCGGAAGTAGTGTGATACAATGTTCTGTAACAGCCGAGGCACAGCTGTAGCACTTGATGGAGGATGTGTGGCCACAGCCCAGGACAGATAAGGCACGGTACTGGCTGGCAGTGAATGTGGGCTGCATGGAGGTCCGGGATGATTTAGTGGTTGCTTCCCTCTGCTGTAGGTCATATTCCAACAACTCTGTGCAAAGCAAAGACTTTCTAGAGGATTTTGGAGAGTTCCTCAAAAGAGTTATTGCAGTCTCCACAGTACTCCTGTGCCAACTACAGGATGTAATGATGCAAGCTGGCGGAAGTGGAGCTGATGCCTCCTGCTGTTCCTGAGTCAGCAAAGATTGCAAAGATTGTCTACATCTTCATTTTGGAAACTTTTCTCCTATGAATTATGACTCATATCCTAACATAAGAACAATTAGAAATAATCTAAAGTATAATTTACTTATTTTTCTTCATTGTTTTAGCAGACAAATGTGATTTCCAATCACATGTGAATGTTGTTCTGGAGATTCATGCTAATGTACTATTATCATTAAATAAAACTGATGCCCAGGAAAATTAGACATGTTTATATGGGGACCTGCAACTCAATATGTAAATGAATGTGTATTCTAGGATTAGAATAACTCTTCTAAATGATTTAAATATATATATTAGCTGAAGAAGGAAAAAGGTATTTTTGGCTAATGAAATTGCTTAAAGTTTACTCTAAAATCCTCATGGTGTTTATTCAAAGAACGCTTTCCAGAAAGTTATGAGGTTTCAAAGGTTCCACTGGGAAATTGCAATTCCTCAGAGTGCAAATACATTTTAGGAGAGGATACTGATTGGTCAGTGTGAATTCTGGTAATAGTGTATGCTGGATCAAATGTCTGCATTCCCAGCCACTGACTAAAGTCAACTCTAATTGACAGTCTCAGGGCTGTTTAATTTTTTTACCATTGCAATCATCAAGGCTTCCCTCTTTCCTCTTGTTTATTTACATTAATAATGGAACCTTAGTGGCTATGCTCAGAGTGAAATATTCTTCTCAGAAACAGTTTACGGAGCCAAACTCCTTTTCAGTGTCAAGTTAGAGCTCAAGTCATTGACTCCCTGTTTTTGTTTTTCAGGATAATATCAAACATGTGTCCCAGATACTATACAGTGAGCATGCTCAGAAAAACAAAACAAAACAAAAAAAAAAACTCACTGCATTTAGTGTGCAAAGTTTGATATCAGATGCCAGAAACTACATATTTTTATGTTGGGCAATTGTTGAGTATTTGTGCACAAAAATGATGGGAAGAAAAGATAACTCATTTATTGTCTAAGTATTCTTCCAGCCATAACTCCAAGGGAGGTTTTTATATTTATACTACAATAGATAATTATTAAGTAAAAAGAGTAGGTCATTTAATCAATTAGGTTAGTTGGCAGAATTATTGTGCCAAAAAAAAAAATGAGTGACAACAAAGCAATATAATTTCCAAGTCACTCTTTTCCATTCTTCATTTCAATCTATTTACTCAACTGTCATATTCTGAGATAAAATGGTGTCATTTTATCATTTGCATAAGGATATGATAAGGAATATACCATGGATGTGCAAAAAAGAAATGAAAAACTGTGTGACTAGTAAATTGGAGAAATTTTAGATGTTAAATTTTAATTATTTAGAAAAAAGAAAATATTTGGCATGAAATATCTGAATATTTCTTATATCTTGATTCAATTAGGTTATTCAGACAAACCTTCATTACATGATAGAGCTCTCATTTACATTTGAGACCTGAGGCTAAATTAATTTTTCTTTCAGATGATATATAATAAAATCCTACTAGTTTTGTCTTTCTGTAAGTCCCTTTAGAAAAACGACCCTGGGAGTATTTTAAACTTCTTAAAATACTTGATGGAATAGATGAAACCAAACCCTGAAGAATTAAAGACAGTCAGTTAGCACATATGTCAGTATTAAATAGCCTCAAGAAATTAAAGATCAAATGTTGAATTTGACAGATATGAATTTCTGAGAAATGTGAAGAAAACCTGAAAAGAGTCATACTGCTTTTCATTGGAAAGTTATGAAATTAAACCTAAAAAAACTACCTTAATCATTTCTCTCTATATGTAATGTAGCAAGATAAGAGATATGGAAATTGCTATAGGCAAATATTTCTGCTTTTGACTAAGAAGAAAAGTATGCCAACTGGGTCAGAATGAAATGGTTAATATAATCAAAAAATAAAACAAGAATCTGAAGTGTCTACATAAAAAGTTTGACCTAATTTTTAAATCACAGAAATATGGGATTTATGTACATGTAAGTAAAAGGCATTTGAAATCTGAGTATCTTTTATGTAAATAACTAATTGTACACTCAGGACAATAAAAGTGGATCAACTTTAAAAATACATTGCATTCTAGAAAATAGTAACAGCATTGGAAAGCAAAAGAGCTCTTACAGATTTTATCTAGTCTAGATGGTATAACCTAAGCACAAAAACAAAAAGACAACTTGAAGCTCAGAGTTCATGTATCTAACCCAAAGCAGGGAAAATGTTCAGTGAAAACAATTTTTCAGTAAATATTTAGATTGTATTTCTGAGTTCCAGATCAGGTAAGGGTGGTGAGTCCCATGGATTCTAGTGAGGTAGATTGTTTCCTAACATACGTTAGCATGTCCAGGTAACACTGCTATAGGAGTACTACTTTGGCTCTGAGCAATTCACTCATAAAGGTTGCAGCATTATCTTGGCCAGTCAAAGCTACTTGAAACAGGTATATTTTACAGAAATTTGCACCAGATAATTGTGGGAGGTTGTCCTTTGATCTACCACCTAGGTAGCAGTATCTCTTAGCAGGCCTTGTGATTAGATAAGATATCTAATAACACCAGCTTAAGCTTTTATCCAGAGGGCTGAAAAAAAAATAGTCTATGTAGAGACTAAAACAAGAAGAATCAGTGACTGTGGTGGCAACATATATAGTGAATATATAAATCTTGAGGAAATAAATGGAAGATTTATCAGAACTATCAGATACTGAATTGAGAATGAAGTAATTGCATGTAACGTAATAGAATTCCGCTATCCTAATGTAGGTCCAGGAAGACTTTATACATAAAATAAATTATAAATATTGGCAATACCAATAGACTGTAAAATCTTTGCATTCCCAGCAAATAGCTTAGAGCCCAGCATACTGCATGTCAGCTGGAACCATTTTTAAATGAATGAAAGAAGGAAGGAAATAAAAGAAATAAATTTTTATAAAACATGTATTTTGTTCATGGGATTATAAACAAGAAGAAAATGCAGAATAATTATACCTGACTGGGAGAAATGTTCATCCTATTTATTTACTATCACTTCATAGTTCTTAATATGTGTGAACTCTTTTCTTCTATCTGACATCTTTGCCATTAGTTGAAAACAATGGGTTAAATGCTTGAAAATGTTCATAATTAGCATGCAGATAAAATATGTGTTTTATATTAAAACTATGTATCAAATTAATATGTGTCATCCACCAACAATTATATTTGATTAGTCATCCCACATAAGAAATATCTGGGAACTGAATAAAGCAGAGCACTTTGTTGTGTGATTCTCTCATTTAGCTCAATTAAATATAATTTCTACTTCGTAGCACTAAGTAAATTGTAGGTTAGGATCAATGGTGACTCCTTAAAAGAATACATTCCAGAGCTTTCAGTATTGGAGCACTTTGATACTAAAATAGAATTCTGAGGTGAATTTAAATGAAGTTGTTTAATCATTACTAAGAGTTTTAGCTACAAAATGCTCTTATAGAACAACAAAACGTGTAAATATGTTGGAAAATTTGCAAGTGTGTTAACTTTTTACAGTTCTTTCAAGCAAGATTTTTATTTTGGTAACATTTATGGTCATCTAAAGTACATGGTTAGATAATGCAATCTAAAATGGATAGTGAAATCTCTAAACTTTATTTGGATTCTAAATTGAATTCAAAATAAGGGATCCAGATTCATACATGGTTATTTATTAATCTGTAAGCTTACTACAATTAATTGTAATGCTACCTATTATATTAACTTTAGGAGGAATTCAGAAAATAAAAGGCTTTAGAATTTGATATAATCAAGGGGGAAATTGCCTACAGATGCCAACAAAAAATGTCCCAGGACATTTTAAATAATGGGATTAAAGGATACATTTTTCTATTTGAATATTCTCTAATGAACACCTTCAGAAAATAAATGAAATATTTGAATTCAAGTTATAAGTCAAATAGCAGTATAAAAATGCTCTTTACATTATTAAAAAAGAAACATCTGCCCCTTGGTGTGCAGAGGAAAAGGGCATAAGTATTCATTTCTATCTGTGCTTAGAAAAACTATGAGAGGCATATTACTGAGCATGGAGGAATTGTGAATTAATTTACACAACTGTATCCCTTCTATTTCCCGTCCTCAGCTATGCCATGGACTTCTAAAAGATGGGGAAAGTAGTATTATGATAGAATTGACAAGTCTAGGTAATTCATTGGCTATAGAGGGCAAGAAAAAAGAGGAATGGAATCAGAGCTCTGATATTCTGATTAAGTGTTACTGGGTAAGTGTAGGTAGGGAGGTGAGTGGGAGTAGTGTGAAGGCACACTATTTATAGAAATAAAGGTTGGAGGAAAAAAGGTGTGAATCTGAAGTTAATGAGGTAGCATCTGAAAATTTGGCACTAGGGCTCAGAATAGAAACAAGAGTTAAATACATAAATTTACAAGGAAATTATGCATATAGCAATGATAAGTAAAGCTATGATTTTTGGACGAGATTTTTTAGATAAAGGGAGGATTTTTAAAGGAAGATAAAATTGGCATGAAATTATATGTTTGAGGAGACTTACATTTAGAACCTTTTAAACTGAAGGAAAAGCAGAGATACATAAGTAGGAAAAAGCAGTTAATAATTGAAGAAAAGCAAGGAGAAGCCAACAGATGATCTGTTTGAAGGGTAAAATTCAGATAACGGAGTGGTAAACAACGAACACTGAGGGGATGGATCAAGAGAAGACAGGCAATGAAGATAAATAAATATGGGGCATCAACCATAAGGCAAAATACCGAAGGAGACAGGAAGGGAATCAGCCCTGGTGTGAGTAGAGGACCATTGACTCTGATAATGGATTGTAGCAGGTGCAGATTAATAGATAAGGGGAAAATGTGAAGTGGAAAGGGAAGTTGAAGACACTGTGTTTTCTCCTTAAATGATAACCTAGAAGAGAACAGGTTTGGAAAAGTGATATAAAAATAGGAGCAGGAGTAACAAAGAGATACAGGAAGCTTCTAAAGAAAGTCAAAGTGCTTATAAATGCGGTGGGAATTGGCCTCAGTTCGCATGACTTTCTTGAACATTAGGCAGCCTGGCAGCAGGACCAAGAAACATGAGATTAGTGTGACGAGAGTACAGAGGCACTAGGGAATGAAAATCCTAATAAAATAGTTACAAAAATGGTATCAAAAGTAGAGCCTAAAAGAGAAGCAAGGACAGCAGAGGCAGTCTCAGTCTTGAAAGCCATGGCAGCAGTTCAATGTTGGAGTAGGTCCTGGTTTCTGGCACTCTTGCCTTCGTTTATTAAGTATTGATATATACATTATGTAAAGTCATTTTAATACACTAAAAATATTTTGACAGTTCTTCAGCTATGATCTTATTCTACCTGATGAAGGGAAATGTTGAGTTCTCCAAAGAGCCACTTTAACCGTTTTTTCTTCTTTTCTTTCTCTTTATTAATATGTGGATGTAACTGAGAAGAAACGAAAACAAAGAAAATGAAGTGAAACACTGTTTCTCAGTTTATAGTGAAGACAAAAAAAATCATGAAACAGCACAATACTATTATTCTTGAAGTGGAGGTCTAACTTTCTGCTAAAGATACTCATGTTTTCTGAGCTGATAGAATTTTCTAATTTTTAGAAGTAATTTCATTCATACATCTAAAATTGAAGTTTTCTTGAAGTGCCTGAAGGGAAAAACGGGAAGCATTTTTTGTTGTTGTTTTTCCCCTGACAGACTATTTCACTTTTATTGGCTTCATGATTTGGGGAATATTTGATAACAAGGCAAAACTCAAAGGGGTGAACTTTATTACTCTCATTTATTTTGCTCCAGGGTCAAAGAGAGTTGAGCCATTTATCTCTGTATTGTACCTTCTACACACACTCATACCATGGACATAGACTCATGCGCCTATGTAAGAAGATTCATGCTGCTGAGGAAGAATTTTGCTTAACATCATATCTACCACATCATTGGCCCATAGCCCATTATTAATTGGTATAACAAATGATTAACAGACTGATTTAGTAGGAGGTAGTTAAAAACCGTAAAGCACTATGAAAATAGTCATTAAAATTTATTTTAAAAATCACTGAATACTTGCTCAAGGCAAAAATTTAGTTTTAAAACCGGAAGACTTTAAAACTTTTTGTACATTGGAAAACAAAGTTCAGAGAAAATAAGCCGTTGACTGCTAACAAATTATAACTAGAATACAAATCTTCTGTTTCCCACAATAAGCTTCTTTCGATAATCCTCTAAAAAGTACTGATAATTCTAAATTAATAATAATAAAGAACATTGTCAAGTTAATTATCTGCAAACTATCTTAATGAAGTCAAAACCCACAATGAGAGTAATCTTTAGGCAAACTAGTACAACTATCTAACATTATTTATTTTTTCTTTGTGTTATTTCTGTTCTTGTTAACTGGATGATTTTGTGTTCTTCGTCTATCTATTAGACTCGTTTTACTCTCACTTTTGCACAACATCTGATAGAATAAATTTTGTTCTTTATTTTCTATAACTATTATATAAAATCTAAGTTAAATTTCCCCAAAAAGAGATATTAGCTAGATAACTCATTAGTTATGACCAAGCTAATATTATTTTCTAAGTTGTTAAAATTTTTATAGACATTAGAGAAATTTCTAATTATCAATACTAATGAAGCATATATATATATATAATAATCCAATCATCAGTATTAAAAATGGATGAGATTTTAGAATTTAGTTACCAAACATTCTTTAATTTTTGGAGTTATAAAAATCGAAGAGTTTAAATTGTTTTCCAGTCTAACCAGCAGACTGTTACCATTTTTGGGATTAGAACTCAAGCCATATAAGTCTTCCAAAAAGTTTTCTAAAAAAGTATATATACCCAATTTGAAAGCCCTTTCATTTACTGTAATCTGTATTTTACCTGCTTACATATGACTCTTTGAACATTTTTTTCCATTATCTGTCTTTTACAGGGGAAGCAAATAAGCCCTTAGAAAACTACTATAATGTTCTGGACTGAGCTTAGCACTTTGCTTACAGTTAGGTTTTTATAAACTGTTGAAAGAGTCTCTGATACCCTCTTATTCTGTTTTCCAGGCATAGAGATAGAGGCTCAGATTACTAAATGTGACCCAAATAATGTTGATAATAATATGGCACAGAAGTTCCCACCAGATTGCTTCCACTTCAAAGCCCATTCATTTTTTTCCCCTCTATGAAATAACTTCTCCCATCTTCTCCATAATCTCCTTCATTTTAATTGTTTATGATGCAGTATTTCCTAGCCCTAATGTTTTCAACCATGAGCATCCTCTTTAATTTACTAAATATGCCTCCTAGATCAACTTCTGATCAATATTTTTGGGCACTTTTATTATTTTTTGAGGAGTATATGGCTTTTGCTCTGTCTACTTCCCAGTGGCACAAATTTCACTTCATTAGAAAAGGAGTTCAAATTTTACTCTTCAATTCTTGAAAATACATCTTGCATAGCAGTACTATAGTGATACTGAGTTAATCAAATCTCATCCTAGATAATGTATGGGAATTAAACCAAAGGCCCCGAGAACTTGTCCTCTCTATTGGGTGATAAACTAATGATTGAAATGAAATTATCCTGAGATGAACCTGTAGCTCATTCTTAAGGAAATCAACTGACTTTTACATTATGGCAATTTGATATTTTTAAAACATTAAAGATGATATTTTATGGTACTTTTGTTCATGAGGCATTCTCAAATATTAACTCATAAATATTGAGAAATCCATTTAACACATAAATTGACAAGGAAATAAGATGCATGTTTGCAGTCGAAACAAGTACAAATTGCTCAAAACAAAAATCTGAAGGCTTTGAGTATTTTACTTGTTTACTCAACAGTCTAATGAGGTGATGGTTTCAGATCAATTATAATGGTGCTGCAGGGGAAAATAAATATTTCTTCTTTTCATTTTAGATTCCTGGCTGAGGTTCCTATGACAAAAGACAGATTAACTAGAGGAGAGCACACACCAAACAGGAGCCTTCCGAATGAAGACCCAAAGACACAGGTAAACTTTTGAATTTTTGTGCCAAGTCTAATGAAGATGTGGATAATTGTGAAGAAGTATGATTGGAGGACAGAGGGTAGAGTCTATTAGTAACAAACCTGAAGGAGCTTAAAAAGTCCTGTTTGTTCAGATTCTTCTCTGTGTCCCTGTGTTTTCAGAGGAAAGGATGTTCCTTTCCTCCAAGTATAGGGTTAGCACCTGTCACATGACCTGCTTCAGGAAAGGTCAGAAGATTCTTCTCCAGGTTTTATGGCCTGTTTTAGGAGAGAAGAGAGGGAAATAATCAGAAAATGACTTTCTTGCTTCTTTTTTTTTCACAAATGCTAAGTAGCCATATTTTGAGATTGTATCCTCAACCCCATCAATGCCTAAACCTACATATCAGCTGCATGTTACCAAAGGTATCACTGACAAAGAAAAAAAAATAAATTATTTCAAAGATGTGTTATCAGGACTATGGTAGAGTGTATTCTCTGCATGCTGATTTGACATATCATTTCTAATGAACTGATAAAAGAAAGTTGTCAGTTAATTGCACTTAATCAGTTTTTAAGAGATCAACTTAAGATAGATACTATTAGATTGATTCTCTTCCCTACTATTTTCTACTTTTGGTAGGTAGCATCAAGCATTCTCTCTCTCTCTCTCTCTCTCTCTCTCTCTCTCTCTTTCTCTCTCAGATATCATCCTTTTCCCATTCATCAGGATTTTGCCAATCTGGCTTGAGACAAATAGAATTCTCTGGCTGAAAGTGCTATTTATGACTATAAGCAACACAATGCAGAATAGCAGCTCTGGGATAGATTGACAATCATAATAACGACTATTATCCTCTAAAGCTGTTTCTGCTACTTAAAGGGGCAGTATCCATTATGAAAGGAATATAAGAGTCATTCTTTAAAGTATGGCTCCATTGGAAAAATGTTTTGTTATAGTGATTGCTGCAAATATGAGCATATTGCTTTTGGTTCTTTGAAATGAAAGCAGCTTCATTTTACTTAAGAAGGTTATGTGAACACATTTAAATTGGTAACATTTGAATTCATGTGTAGTTAAATCTTTCTTCCAGGGAAAAAAGAAAAGTTATTCATCTCCAATTCTGTGACTATAATCTTAAGCCTGGATTTACCACCTCACATTGTTAATACGGAACCCTACTTGTGTTCTCTACACTTCATCCATACTATTCAAATTTACTCTATAGTGATCATCATTTTTTTGGTGGTGGTTGTTGTTTTCTTTCTGTCTTGCATTTTTTTTTTCATTAGGGAACAGTTTCTCCCTTACTCTTGGTTATAGCACAGAATTCGAGTTTTTGAAGCAGAATATACCATATTCCTGAGCACAAACACTGGCTCAGGGTTAGGTATGACGTCTCCTTTCTGGCAATTTAGCCAGAACTATATAGAAAAGAACATTTCCCTTCTAAATTCACATAGACTAAGAACATGGAATCCTGGAGATACAAGAAACCATCTCTACCAATGCATATAAGGAGAAAGAGCTACCTGAATCTAGGAAAAAGAGCCAGGAAGAAGGGAAAAATATTTCTAATACATTTTTGAGCAGTGAAACTCAGTTGTGTCTGCAACTATGTAGCTGAGTTGAAAAATCATCTGTATTTCTTTAAAGAAAGTTTCATTTGAGTTTTCATTATTTAACAACTATAAGTAAGACTATGACCAATTACTGTTATTAAACATCTCCTTAGGGTGACCCAATTCAAAGCATTAAAAATCATTCTGGAATATTTTGAGATCGTTTTAAACAATTTGAAAATTTAATAAATTATGCTTGATATACTGTAATGTATTTTAAGAAATGTTAAGTAAAATTATAAAACAAAGTTACAAGTATTCATTTAGTAAATATTTTATTTTTATTTCTAGTTGTAATAGTTTATATTTCAAGTTTTTATTCAATTTAAATTTTATTTTCCATTATATTTTATTAAAAGGATCATCAATCGCTTGTCTGATAATTTTTTAAGTTTAAAAATGTGTACAGTACAATACTTCCTGCAAAAAGTATACAAAACAATATCTCCCACCAAACACTGCCTTCCAATTTGCCCAGTTCCATCCCCTCAAACAAGCAGCAGGCCATTAGTGAATTCTTACATAGATTTCCAAAGATTTTTTTATATAAATACAAGTAGATGTGTGTATATATTACCCCTCCTATTTTTATACAACAGGTGCACAGCAGATCAATGGTGATTCACAGATTTATAGCGCAAATCTCTTCCCTCAATTCCAGACCCATACATCTACTAGCCTAATTGACATTGGTGCTTAAATATATAATTGACACCTTAAAAGGCACTTTTCTAAAATTGACTCCTGACTTTCTCCTAAACCAGTCCTTCTGTTTTGTTTGTTTGTTTTTGAGTTGGAGTTTTGCTCTGTTGCCCAGGCTGGAGTGCAATGGTGCGATCTTGGCTCACTGCAACCTCCACCTCCCAAGTTCAAGCAATTCTCCTGCCTCTGCCTCCCGAGTAGCTAGGATTACAGGCACACCCACCACACCTGGCTAATTCTTTGTATTTTTAGTAGAGATGAGGTTTTGCCATTTTAGTGAGGCTGGTCTTGAACTCCTGACCGCAGGTGATCCATCCACATCCTCCCACCTGGGGTTACAGGTGTGAGCCACAGTGTCCAGCCCCAAACCAGTTTTATCCATAGTTTTCTTCATCTCAGTCACTGCTAACTTGATTCTACTTGCTCAGACACATGGTGTCACCTTGACCTTTTTTCCCTTTCTCTTTCACATTAGTTCAGACAGCAAATCCCATTGGCACCACTACAAAATATGTTTGAAAGTCAACTTCTGCTTGCCATTTCTACTTACCAACATGTACTGGTAAAAGCTACCATCAACTCTCCCCTGAATTACTGCATTCATTTCTTAGCTGGTCTTCCATCTGTCTAGCTCCCTAAAGCCTACTTTCAATACAGCAGACAACATCTTTACCATTAACCTATAGGAGCCTACATCATCTGCACCCCATCATTACTTCTTTCACCTCATCTTTAATGATCTTCCTCTCGTTCTCACTGTTCCAGTCCCATGGATTTTCTGTTTCTTCCTTTAACATACAAGACACTTTACTGACTCAATGTTTCGCATCATTTTCTCTGCCTAGAATATTCTTCCCGCAAAATACCCACGATTGTTTCTTTATTTCCTTCAAGTCTTTGTCCAAAGTTTTCTTCTCATTATGGTTTGTCTTGGCCACCCTATTAAATTGTTAATAACCCACCCTGATAATCCATGCTCCTCTTGTCTAATTTTTCTTCTGAGCATTTATATCTAACTTACTATAAATGTATGGTTTAACTTTTTAATCTCCTTTTACTAGAAGGCAAATTTCAAAAGAGTAGAAAACTTTGCTTTCTTCACTACAATATTGCCTAGCATGTACATCAATGTCTGGTACATATTAGATGCTAAATGAATAACTTTGAGTAAACATTTTAATGAATGAATAACTTTGAGAGTTTTATTATCAATATATACGTAATGTCCTAATTTCTTTAATAGCTGCATAGTATTCCACTGCAAGATATCACATCATTTACTTAACCTTAATATCCTCTACTAAATGATATTTAAAGATTTTTGTATTATACTATTAGTAAAATAATTTAATAAATGAGGATCTACAAAAACTTGTGAATTGTGCAGTTTTTTTTATTACAATGGGAGCAATACAATCACTTTGCATTGATTCATAAAAATACGTATAAGGTGTTTCCTTTTCCCATGCCCTGAAATGTATCAATTAGCATTAACGTTACCATTCTCTGCTCTAAAAATGTGATCAAACTATCAGGAACTGGTACTTTTTTGAGGAATAAGTCTCTGAAAATTTTTGCTAATTCTTCTGTAGAAATTAGATCATGAAGATTTTCTATCTGTTCTTTAGTCAAATTGATAAACTATATTATCTTAGATAAACATTAATTTCAACCAGGTTTTCAAATGAATTTACACAGAACTGAGCAATGCAATTTAATATAAAACTACACATTAAATATTCTTTCTCTTCGTGGTTATTTTCTACTTACCCATTTTTAAATGTATGTATTTTTTTCTTATTTTTATTGGGTGATTTCATCGATTTCATGATGTTATCACACTGTCTTGTTTAGTTTTTCTGTGGTTATACTGCTTAAATTCTCTTAATAATTTTAATCCATTTTGTTATATTTTATTTTGTTACTTATTTTTAATTTATTAATATTTGAGTTAGATATCAATTAATTTGTCTTTCCATTATTCTGTTTCCTTATTGCTCTAAGTATGGCAGGCTACATATTTTCCTCTGATATTTGCTTTAGAAAAATCTCAGATTCTTAAATATAGTGCTTTTATTTTCATTTCAATGTTTCCTTGATATTTTGTGATGCTGGTTTATATTTGCTCCATGAACTAATATTTATTTTTAAAATATAGTACTACAGTTTGTAGTTAATATAATGTTGTTTCTTGTTGTATTACTATTTTCAGTTTTTATTGACCTGTAGTCACAATGTAATTTCTGTATTTTTTTTTGATAGACATTGAAGTTTTATCTGTGGTCTAATATGTAATTAATTTTTACTAACGCACTCTGAAAAAAATTATAACCTTAATTTTAGGGTATAAGTTTTAGATATAAAATATATTTTATGTTTATACATTATATATATACACATACAAAATCAAATTATACTATTAATTTATATGCATATATAAATCAATATGTACTACATTTTAAGTTATTTAATTCTATGTTATTATTTTTTCCATTTGACCTCCTAAGGAAGTTAGGAGATTACAGTCATGCCCACCTAATTTTTGTATTTTTAGTAGAGACAGGATTTCGTCACGTTGGTCAGGCTAGTCTTGAAATCCTGAACCCAACTGATCTGCCCACCTCAGCCTCCCAAAGTGCTGGGATTACAGGCATGAGCCACTGTACTTGTCGTCAAGCTACTTTTATTAGGTATGTTTTGTATAGAAATTTTCTCTTTAAAAAAAAATAGGAATTTTTTTTTTCAGGTGAGTTTAGCCTTTTCGTTTTTATTAGCTTTTTCAATATTTGGTCATATGATTTTATGTAACATTAATTTTTAAATTTTTGTTGATTTTTATTTTTTAATATATACATTTTCTTATATTAAAAATACAAAATAGTGATATGTGGTTGTAGTGTTTTATCTTTATGCCATGTCTTAATTTAAAACCTTTAATCTTTTATGAATTCTAAATCAAGAAAAATCATAATTTTATTTTATTTTCTCTAATGCTTTCTCCCTTCCCTCTCATCCAAATCTGGTTTTAGTCAATAGTATTATCTTCAGTATTATTTAGCTTTGCACTGCCAATGATACTTTCAATTATGTCATTTAATTTCCAGCTTCTTTGGATGCAGTAATTTTTTAACTTACTCTATTCCCATTATCTTTCTTCCACATTTTTGATTTGGTTTAACTATTTCTGTAATATGAGGCATATCATTTTTACACTTTTTTCTGTCACTCTAGTCCTAAAATATATTTTAGAATGTATTCCACAAGTACATATATCCAATGCTCACAACCTCATCTTTCACATAATCTGCTGAGATTTCACATAAAGTTCTTTCAGTAGTTTTCTTAAGAAGTACCACTGGGGAAAAAAAAATATTTGCAAGCTTCTTATATGTTCAGACTTTACAGCTGAAGAATATTTTTCTTGTAGATGAAATTCATAATTCCACTTTTATCCCTTTAGTGGCTTGTAACTTTGTTCCTGTTTGTATTAGTCTGTTTTCACACCGCTATGAAGAACTACCCAGTACTTAGTAATTTATAAAAGAAAGAGCTTTAATAGACTCACAGTTCTGCATGGGTAGAGAGGCCTCAGGGAACTTACAATTATGACAGATGGGGAAAGGGAAGCAAGGAAAGGGAAGCTGCCATCTTACATGGCAGCAGGAAAGAGCGAGAAAGAGCGTAAGAGGGGGATTGCCAAACACTTTTAAACAATCAGATTTCATGAGAACTCCTTAACTGTCATAAGAACAGCAGGGGGAAACCAACCCCATGATAAATCACCTCCCACTAAGTCCCTCCCTTAACATGTGAGGATTACAATTCAAGATGAGATTTGGGTAGGGACACAGATCCAAACCATATCACTGTCTTCTAGTATGCAAACTGGGAAGAATTCTGAGACTAGAAAAATTCTATTTTTCTTCATAATAAACTTGAACTTTTGGTTTTGTTTCCAAAATAATTATTTTCTTACTTTTGAAATTAAGATGTATCTTAACATTGGCAATCTGAGTCCATTTTCCTATTTCACTGTAGTTAATTAATATGTAAGTTTCAGCCCTGTTTAATTTCTGAAAAGAATTTTTGAATTATAATTTTAAATATTTGTTGTCTCATAGTCTCTTTTGTAAGTTGTGGGGGTGTAGGGAATCTAGACAAAAGCAAACAGTTATCTTTGGCCAAACTTCTAACTCTATCATTTTCTCTTTAAGAACTTAACACTATTTTATTTTCAATTAATTTTTACTAGCTTTATTATGTATATCTATTATGTCCCTTGCTGAATTTTCTTCACTGTCAATTATTTCTTACCGTTTTGCCACTTTATCTCTCTTTTACAACACAGGTTTGAAGATTTTGATCAGTCTTTATGTCATTACCTTCTGCTAAGTGGTTGCTTTTCTACTTTGCATGTGTAGTAATTAAACTCCCAATAAGAAACAGAAGATCTACTCAAAAGAGGTCACTGAAGAGAGTTTAACAAAATGATTATTACAGCAAGTGAATTAAGAAGATGAAGCACCTGAGGCTCACAACAGTAGAAGAAACATATTACCCAGGCCTAAAGGGATTGAAACCTAGAGAAAACACTGGTGGCTGTAAGCTACATAACAGGAAGCAGACACGGCACATGAGTGTCCTAGCTGGAAAAGAGCTAAGGAATAAATGTCTTCACCTTAATTTCTCCTGCAAAAATCTCCAAGCAGTGCTCCCACCAATCCCTGTGGCCAAACTTAATCTGAAGAAGCAGAAAAGAACTGCTGAGTCAATGCACAAAGACCAGCCTCCATGGATGCTGAACAGCTTAGAGAAGAATGAAGCATGGATCAGGAAAGGCAAATAGCAAATATCCAATGCAGATGTTATACTCAATTTATTGATGAATTATTTTCTGCTCTATTTGTTGTTTTTCTTTTCCTGGTATCTTTTAATTTTATCTACATTGATATTTATTAATTACCATATTTAGTTTTGTTTACATTTATATTTATTAATTACCATACTAAAATGAGTTTTCCTGAGTGGAATGTAGAAAGAAGGTCATGTATTATGTTGAACCATAGGAAATTTACAGGTTTAAATGGTAGAATACAGGTGTCTTAAGCTGCATGAAATGCTACAACAAAATACCATCAACTAGGTAGCTTATAAACAACAGAAACATTTTTCTCACTATACAAGAAGCTGAAAAGCCTAAGATTGTGACGCTTTCAAATATGTTGCTTGCTGATGGCCTGCTTTCTCATTTATAGATGGTAACTTCTTGCTAAGTCCTCACATGGTGAGGGATGAATGAGCTCCCTTGGGCTCTAGTCCCATTCATAAAGACTATGTCCTCATGACCTAATCACTTCCCAAAATGTTCTACCTTCTATTCAATCATCTTGGCGATTGAGATTTTCTCAAATGAATTTTGGGGAGACACAAACATTCAGACCACCACAGTGGATAATATATGATTTGACATACAGAGATGAGTTTTCATAACTTTTTCCTCTCATGTGTATGGGATAGACTGCCACTTGCAAATGTATCTTGGCATTGTAATTTTTGTTGGAACTCCATTGCTCTTTCTTTTTTTTAAAGAAATTTGGATCCATTGCTTCTGCTACCATACTCTCTTACTAGGGTGTTGCAACCCTACATTGCTAACAAAGGTGCATTTTCATTTCCTGGGGTGTTTCATCTTTAAGAAGTGTACTTTTTTCTAGTTCTTTTTGTTATTGTAGGATATATCTCAAAAATAACCAGCAGACTGAGTGCAGTAACTCACATCTATAATCCCAGTACTTTGGGAGGCAGAGGTGGTTGGATCACTTGAGATCAGGAGTTCCAGACTGGCCTGGCCAACATGGGAGAACCCCATCTCTACTAAAAGTACAGAAAATAGCCAAACATAGTTATGGGTACCTGTAGTCTCAGCTACCTGGGAGGCTGAGGCTGGAGAATCACTTGAGCCCAGGAGGTGGAGCTTGCAGTAAGTTGAGGTTGCACCATTGCATTCCAGCTGGGCAACAGAGTGAGACTCTGTATCGAGGAGAGGAGGGGAGGGGAGGAGAGGAGAGGAGAAGGAAGAGATTCATCAGCAAATACTCTCATTACTGAAATCTCTGTCCAAATTTTCTTCTTTGCTTTTTTCCACTGAGGTTACACTTACTTTCAGTTGCTTTTGGAAATCTTCAGGCTTATTTTTTCCTGTTTCTTCAAAACTTCCAAATATTTTTAATTCTGCCAATTTATATCACAGATAAATATTTTATGTACACATTATATGCAATATGTAAGTATAGATTGATAGATCAATGAATAGATAGATTTATAAATAATTGGATAGAATATACTGTATATGTTATTAGATCATCAATTTGCTACATAACAAACTGCTACATAACAAACTGCTTCAAAAATTAGCAGCTTAAAACAGTAATACTTTATTGTCATATACGTACACTTTGGCTGAATGTTGGTTTACTTGTGTAGGGCAGTTCTGATCATCTTGGGAGGGTTTTCTCCTTGTGGCAAGAGATTGCCAAGTGGTGGGACTGTCAGCTAATCTAGGTTAGGCTTGGTTGGGACATTGACTCTACCTAACAAATCTGTCCTCTTTCTAAGACAAGCAAATTAACCTAGGCTTGCTTCTTTGTTTGCTTCTTTCTTTGATTTTTGACAAAGATGGAGGCATAAGGGTAGAAATGAAAATCTAAATGGCATTTGAGGCCTTAACTCAATACTTGCTTATGGTCTTTTCTGTCCACTCTATATGGCCAAACAGAAAGTCCAGGGGTAGAGTATGCCCCAGCCAGGATGCACATACATGCCAACATACATGAAAAAGGAAATTTTCACAGGGAGGAATGAATAATTGGGGCCAATAATACAACTATCTACTCAGCTAGTAAATGACATAGTTGAGCCTTCTATGCTATTCCCACATCAATGGAGTCTTAAGAAGCAAATACAGAAAACTACTCTATCTTGCAACATCACAATATTAGAGAGCTTTTTTGTTTTTTATAAAGGATATCAGGTCAACAGGTCAACCATGTCTAAGAGAAAGAGTTATAAAAACAGACATCTTTACATAGCCAAAACTGACATAGAGTGATATAGTCAACACATAGCTTTAAAACAACCAGTGATCTAGCCATCCATATATTTGGCTATCTCTCTAACCAGACAGCCATAAATAGTATCCTGAAATTCTAGTAATATTAATAAACTAATAACATGTAAATAATTGAAAGGGGCTTTGTATTCATTCTCTCCAGGCTTACATTATTATGAAAACATCAAGTTATAAAAAGGAAGCCTAATAATCAATTATTTCAGTGATTTAATGCAGAGAATAAATTCAGCATTTTCTCTAGAGGAAGTTGAGGAGAACTAGTAAAATTTCTCTTAATGTATTTCCACAAAGAATAAAGTTCACCATAGGTATAAACAGTTCTTATAGGGTTGGATTTAACAACTAAACTGTGGTGTATTCAGTATACTGTACTTGTTACTACCTGAGACTTCTTTGTTCAGGTCTCATGCAATCAGCCTTTGCTCTTAATTTTGCCAACAGGGAGATTGCAAGAAAGCATAACAGACCCTGTACAACCGCAAAGGGACAAAAGATTTTTATGACGTATTCTTCTCTGTTAATGCCACAGAACAGATTTAGTCCTTTTCAGTAAAGATAAAGGAAGCTGTTGTTACCCACTATAAAGATTAAGGAAGCCTGCAGATATATAGATATAGATAAAGATATATAAAATTGGTCTTATGAAACATATATTGACATGGCTCCCACATTAAAAGTTTTTGTTTTTTAAGTTAGATTATCAGTCCATTAAAACTTACAGAAGAATTTTCTCAGAAGGTAGGTCAAAGGGTACATATAGAAGAAACTAAATGAGCTTGCACTTTTAATCTGAGGACTTTATGTGGAGTTCCACTGTGTGCATATGAAAGAACATGGAATTTTAAATTATCTTATTATGGAAATTAATCACTATACTACTTTCAAATTTAAACATTTGACCTAATGTCAAATAACCAATGATTATTTTTCTCTTATTTGACTTAATCATGTGAATTATCTACATGTTGTTTCATAATGGATACTTCATCAGAATTTTCCTTCTTTAAAGCACTTTTTCTTTCATATTTTCCTTGATTCATATGCTCCTATCACAGGAAGTGATCTGTGACAATCTATGGTGTACTTGAAATTCTAAAGTTATTAAATTCTGAATAATTTGAGTGCGAATTAAAACAGTCTTAGGGAACATCCTGAAATAGCCTATTTGTATTCCAAACAATAAAGTTTGGGAAGGTAGTATTTTAAAATTCTTTTTCTTTACAACTTACATATATGCATTACATATATTCATTTGTGTGCACATTTTATTAATGACCAAAGGGGAGGAGTTCTGTCTCCAGTATAGATGAGCAAGCTTCAACATGTACCAACTCCACTGCATGTACACACACACATTCACAAACACACATTTCCCCAATAAAGTGATACATTATTTTTCATATTAAAATTAAATATGTAATTTCCTCTATAAATAATAATAAAATCCGTAGACCTGGGGTAAAGGAATACAAGTACTATCAGGACACTGCCAGACTAGATGATAGTTCTTAACACATATTGCTTAACCTGTGTGAGACACAATTTCTTCTGTAAAATGAGGGGCTAATTTTTCTTTGCAGTTTAAAAATTTCCAAAATAAAGCATTTTGAAACAAACAAACAAAAAAAAAACAAGAAAAGCAAATGTAGTCAAAAGCTTCATTTCTACTATGCAGATACAACACTCTCAGCAAAGCCATCACTTTCGTGGGTCTTCCACAACCTGGGATGTCTTCAGTGGCCTTCCTGTTGTAAGCATATAGCATAGCCCAGTTCAGCTTTTAGACCCAACAATTGCAGTAAATCTTCCTTCATACCTTCTTAAAATCATATTTTTATTTCCACATTTTACTATGTTTTTCTTTTTAAGAAGCACATGCACCTCTTGAGTATTATTTCTATATTTTTCCTTTAAATGGACATTTTTTATTTCTTCTTATTATCTTAATTTTCATGGGTACATATTAAGTGTATATATTTATGAGGAACATGAGATATTTTGATACAGGCATTTGATGTGAAATAAGCACATTTATCCTTTCAGTTACATACAATCTAATTATACTCTTTATTTTAAAATGTACAGTAATTTACCATTGACTATAGTCACTCTAATGTATTTTCAAATAGTAGGTCTTATTCATTATTTCTAACTATATTTTTTATACCCATTAACCATCCCGACATTCTCCCCACCTCAGCTCTCTACTACCCTTCCCAGCCTCTGGTAACCATTCTTCTGCCCTATGACCATGAGTTCAATTGTTTTGATTTTTTAAATTTCACAAATATGTGAGAACATTAGATGTTTGTTTTTCTGTGCCTGACTTCTTTTACTTAACATAATGATCCCTAGTTCCATCCGTGTTGCTGAAAATTACTGAATCTCGTTCATTTTTATGGATGAATAGTACTTCATTGTGTATGTGTATCATGTTTTATTTATACATTCATCTGTTGATGGAAACTTAGGTTGATTCAAAATCTTAACTACTATAAATGGTGTTGCAACGAACATATGAGTGCAGATATCTCTTTGATACATGGATTTCCTTTCTTTTGGGTATGTACACAGCAGTAGCATTGTTGGATCACATGGTAGCTCAATTTTTGTTTTGTGAGGAACCTTCAAACTGTTCTACATAGCGGTTGTATTAATTTACATTTCCACCAACAGTGTACTAGTGTTTCATTTTCTCCACATCCTTGCCAGCATTTGTTATTGCCTGCCTTTTGGAGGTAAGCCATTTTAACCGGGGTAAGATGATATCTCACCATAATTTTGATTTGCATTTCTCTGATCCTTGATGTTGAGCACCTTTTCATATGCCTGTTTGCCTTTTGAGTGTCTTTTTTGAGAAATATCTATTAATATCTTTTGCTTATTTTTGATCAGATTATTAGATTTTTTCTATAGTTGTCTGGGGTTCTTGTATCTTCTGGTTATTAATTTCTTGTCAGGTGAGTAGTTTTCAACTGTTTTCTCCAATTCTGTGGGTTGTCTCTTCACTTGTTTGATTATTTCCTTTGCAGAAACTTTTAAACTTGATGTGATGGCATTTGTTCATTTTTGGTTTGGTTGCCTGTGCTTGCGAGGTATTGCTCTAAAAACGTTTGCCCAGACCAATGTCCTGGAGATTTTCCCCAATGTTTTCTTGTGGTAGTTTTATAGATTAAGATCATAAACTTAAGTATTTAATCCATTTTGCTTTGGTTTTTGTATAGGGAGAAAGATACAGGTTTAGTTTCATTCTTCTGCATATGGACAAACCGGTTTTCCAAGCACCATTTATTGTAGAGACTGTCTTTTCCCCAGTGTGTATGTTTTTGACACCTTTGTCAAAAAATGAGTTCACTCATTTTTTGGTATGTGGATTTATTTCTGGTTTCTCTATTCTGTTTCATTGGTCTATGTGTCTCTTTCTATGCCAGTAACATGGCATTCTGTTTGGGTTATTATAATTCTGTAGTATAGTTTTATGTCAGGTAATGTGATTTCTCCAGTTTTGTTCTTTTTCCTTTGAACAGCTTTGGCTATTCTGGGTCTTTTGTTGTTCCATATAAATTTTAGGAATGTTTTTCTGTTTTTGTCCAGAATGTCATTGGTATTTTGATAAGGATTTAAATTAAATAAATGTGTAGATTGTTTTGGGTCATAAGGACATTTTAACAATATTGATTCTTTCAATCCACGAACAGGAATTTTTTTCATTTTTAATGTCCATTTCAATTACTTTATAGTTTTCTTTATAGTGATTTTTCCCTTCTTTGGTTAAGTTAATTTCAAGATATTTAACTTTATGTGTGATATTGTAAATGGGATTACTTTTTAAATTTCTTTTTTACATTGTTCACTATTAGTATATAGAAAGGCTACGAATTTTTGTATGTTGATTTTGTATCCTGGAACTTAACTGAATTTGTTAAGTTCTAATAGTTTTTTTGTGAAGACTTTAGTTTTTTTTTCAAATATAAGATCATATCATCTGTAAACAAGAATAATTTGACTTTTTCCTTTCTAATTTGGATGCCTTTATATCATTCTCTTGTTTGATTGCTCTATCTAGGACTTATAGTACTATTTTGAAAAGTAGTGGTTAACAGAGGGCATCCTTTCCATGTCCAAGATCTTAGAGGAAAGGCTTTTAGTTTTTTCCCCATTCAGTGTGACACTAGCTGTGGATCTGTCATATATGGCTTTTACTATGTTGAGGTATAATTTTTCTATCTCCAGTTTTCTTTTGAGGTTTTCATTATGAAGGGATGTTGAATTTTATCAAATGCTTTCTCAGCATCAACTGAAATGATCATATGGATTTTATTCTTTCTATTGATATAATATATCTCACTGATTGATTTGCATATGTCTAACCATCCTTGCATCCCAGAGATATATCCCATTTGGCTCTGATGAATGATCTTTCAAATATTGAATTCCATTTGTTGGTATTTTGTTGAGAATTTTTGCATCACTATTCACAAGAGATATGGCCTACAGTTTTCTTTCTTTTTTAATGTATCTCTGTCTGATTTTGCTCTGAGGGTAATACTGGCCTCATACAATGAGTTTGGAAGTATTCTCTCCTCCCATATTTTTCAGAATAGTTTCTATAGAACTGGTATTAGTTCTTATTTAATGTTTGGTAGAATTCAATAATAAAGTTATTGAGTCCAGTGCTTTTTTTGTTTGTTTGTTTTTTGTTTTTTTTTTTACTGGGAGGCTTTTTATTATGGCTTTGATCTCATTACTTGTTATTGATCTTTTCATGTTTTGGACTATTTTTTTCCTGGTTCAATCTTGGTAGGTTGTATATATTCAGAAATTTTTTTTTCTTTTAGATTTTCCAATTTGTTGCTTTATAATTGCTCATACTAGCCATTAATGATTCTTTGAATTTCTGCAGTATCTGTTGTAGTATTTCCTTTTTCATTTCTGATATTATTTATTTGGATCGTCTTTCTTTTTTTTTTTCTTAGTCAGCCTGGCTAGAGGTTTGTCAATTTTGTTTAAGTTTTCAAAATACAAGCTTTTTGTTTTACTGATCATTTTTGTTGTTTTTAATTAAATTTCAGTTTCACTAATTTCTGCTCTGTTCATTCTTATTTATTTTATTTTATAGTAATAATTTGATAATAATGAAAATTTTAGGTTTTGATTGCTCTTGCTTTTCTAGTTATTTAAGATGCATTGTTAGATTGTTCATTGGAATTTTTTTCTTCTCTTTATGTAGGCACTTAATAGCTGTAAACCTCCATCATAGTACTGCTTTTGTTGTATATCATAGGTTTTTGTATGTTGTGTTTCCATTATCATTTATTTCAATAAGTTTTTCAATTTTCTTGTTAATTTATTCATTGACTAACTGGTAATTCAAAAGAATAATACTTAATTTCCTTGTATTTGTATAGTTTCCAAATTTTTTTGATATTAATATCTAGTTTTATTCCACTGTGGTTAGAGAACATGCCTGATATTGTTTCAACTCTTGAATATTTTAAGACTTATTTTGTGATCTAACCTACGGTTTATTATTAAGAATAATTCATGTGCTAAGAAAAAGAATATGTATTTTGCAGCTCTTAGATGAAATATTCTCTAATATCTATTAGATATATTTGGTCTATAGAACATATTAAGTCTGATGTTTCCTTATTGACTTTCTGCCTAGGAGATCTGTCCAATGCTGAAAGTGGGATATTGAAGTCTCCAGCTATTATTGTATTGGAACTTGTCTCTCTCTTTAGCTCTAATAATATTTCCTATATATATCTGGATTCTCCTGTGTTTGGTGAATATATATCTAAAATTGTTATAAGGTCCTGCTGAATTGATCCCTTTATCATTATATAGTGACCTTCTTTGTATCTTCTTACAGTTTTTGTCTTAAAATCTATTTTGACTTGTATAATTATAGTGACTCCTGCTTGTTTTGTTTCCATTGACATGAACTATCTTTTCCATCCCTTTATTTTTAGTCTATGTGGGCCTTTGTAGGTGAAGTGTGTTTCCTATAGGCAGCAGATCTGTGGGTCTTGTTTATTCATTCCTTCAGCCAGTCTATGTCCTTTGAGTGGAGAGTTTAGTTCATCTACGTTCAATGTTATCATCGATAAGTAAGAACATAGTCCTGCCATTCTGCTACTTATTTTCTGGTTGCTTTTATGGTCTTCTTGAGGGAATGTATCCTCTTCCCAGGGCCACAAGGGTGCGTAGTTTCAAAGGCAATAACTTTCTAGAGCCATACCTCCACCCATGTCTCCATCTGGGGACTAGAGGACTTTCTTTAAACTTTCACACACATGGGAAAAAATCAAAGGTCAATCACTCCAGTGGAAGTTTAAAGGAACTCATTTCAAAGGAAAGGAAAATTGAAGGGGGTGGGAATTTCTCCCAGGTTAAAAGTCCCTGTCCCCAACATCCGGGCAGACTCTATATCTGGATCCCCTTCCACAACCTCGTGGGAGCTACTTTTCTCTCTATCCTTTTATTTATCCTTTACTTCTCTCTCTGCCTAAATAAATCACTTTCTGCAAAACTCTCTGGGGTCCAATATTTACTTATGAGCACATCGTGCCTGGCGGGATCCTCTCTCCCATTCTTGAGTGAGTGAAGGACCAAGAGACTGGAAGAACACATCCTAGGTGGGAGCTGAGCCTCCCCTGCACCCTGGAACCTGGTCTCATTCTCATCCTTTTATCTTTCCTTCTATTGCTTCTCTAGTGAAAGTGATTTTGTCTGGTGATGTGGTTTAGTTTCCTGCTTTAAATTTTTTGTGCATCCATGGTATGTTTTTGGTTTGAGGTTACCATGAGGCTAGAACATACTGTCTTATAACCCACTATTTTAATCTGTAAACAACCCAACTCTGTTTGCATAAACAAATATGCAAATATTTGCATAAAATAAACAGGCAAAAATTAACAAACTAATAACATTCTACACCTGTATTAGTCTGTTTTCACACTGCTATAAAGAACTACCTGAGGCTGAGTAATTTATAATGAAAAGAAGGCTTAATTGACTTTCAGTTCTATATGGCTGGGGAATACTCAGGAAACTTAACAATCATTGCGGAAGGAGAAGCAAGGTATATCTTACATGTTGGCTGGTGAGAGAGAGCAAGGGGGGAAGTGCCACTTTAAAACCATCAGCTCTCATGAGAATACTCACTACTGTGAGAACAGCAAGGAAAAATTCACCATCATCATGCAGTCATCTCCTACCAGGCCCCTCCTCCAACACATGGGGATTACAATTCGAGTTGAGATTTGGGTGGAGACGCAGAGCCAAACCATACCAATGCCTTAACTTCATCTGCCACTTTTTAACTTCTTGTTGTTTGTATTTATATCTTATTGTACTGTGTCTTAAAAAGTTGTTGTAGTTATGATTTGTGATTGGTTCATTGGTTAGTCTTTCTGTTTAAGATAAGAGCAGCTTACACACCACAGTTACAATGTTATAATAATCTGTTTTGTTGTGTGTGTGTGCACTTACTATTACCAGTGAGTTCTGTATTATACCTTCAGGTGACTATTGTTCATTAGTGCCATTTTCTTTCTTACTGAAGTACTCCCTTTAGCATTTATTGTAGGACAGGTCTGGTATTGGTGAAATCCCTCTGCTTTTGTTTGTTTGAGAAGGTCTATTTCTCCTTCATATTGAAGGCTTTTTCTCCAGATTTACTTTTCTAGGGTAAAAGTTTCTTCCCTTCAGTCCTTTAAATGTGCCATGCCACTCTCTCCTGGCCTGTAAGGTTTCTAGTGAAAAGGATGGGTAGTAAATACCTGATTCTTCAATGCCCAAACACAGATGAACATCTGTAAGTATCAAGACACCCCATACTTGGTAGGGGGCATCTCGTACCCATTCATGCCAGATGTATTGGCACTCCATTGTGTGTTATTTGTTTATGTTATCATGTTGCATTTAGGATCATTTCTTAATCAATTACATTGGGAATTTAATTTTTAATCGCCTTGAGGTAGTCTTCTTTGGGTTAAATATGCTTGGTGTTTTAGAACCTTCTTGTATTTTTATATCTTTCTCTAGGTTTTGGAAGTTCTCTGTTATTATTCCATTAATAAACTTTCTACCCCCATCTTTCTCTATTTCCTCTTTAAGGCCAATAACGCTTAGTTTTGCCATTTTCATGCTGTTTCTTAGATCCTGTAGGTGTGCCTCATTTGTTACTGTTTTTCATTTTGTTTTCTCTCACTGTCTTTCCAAACAGCCTTTCTTCAAGCTCATTAATTCTTTTTTCTGTTTGACCCATTCTGCTATTAAACAACTCTGATGCATTCTTCAGTATGCCACTTTTTCAGCTCCAGAATTTCTGCTGGATGCTTTTTAATTATTTTGATCTTTGTTAAATTTATCCGATAGAACTCTGAATTCCTTCTCTGTGCTATCTTGGATTTCTCTGAGTTTCCTAAACACAGCTATTTTGAATTATCTGTCTGAAAGGTCACATATCTCTGTTTCTCCAGGATTGGTCCATGGTGCCATATTTAGATTTTTTTTGGTTAGGTCATGTTTTCTTGGACTGTTTTGATACTTGCAGATGTTCATCTGTGTTTGGGCATTGAAGAGTCAGGTATTTATTTTAGCCTTCATTGTCTGGATTTATTTATAGCAGTCCTTCTTGGAAGGCTCTCCAGATATTTAACAGAATTTAGGTGTTGGGATCTAAACTGTATTTTCTTTAGGGGGCATCCCATACCCAGTAATGCTGTGGTTCTTGCAGACTCATAGAAGTGCCGCCTTGATGGTCTTGGACAAGATCTGGGAGAATTCTCTGGATTACCAGACAGAAACTCTTGTTTCCTTCCCTTACTTTCACCCAAACATATAGAGTATCCCTCTCTGTTCTGAGCCACTTAAACCTGGGGGTGGAGTGATACAAATACCTCTCTAGCCACCATTACTATGACTGTGCTAGGTCAGACCTGAAGCCAGTAAAGAGCTGGGTCTCACACAAGACCTGCTGTAACCATTTCCTGGCCACTACCTATGTGTGCTGAAGGCCCTGGGGCTCTACAGTCACCAGTTGGCAAAGCCAACCAGGTCTGTGTTCCTCCCTTTAGGGTGGCAATGTTCCCCTGGCTCTGGGTGGGCCCAGAAGTGCCATCTGGGAGTCAGGGACTAGAGTCAAAAATCTTAGAAGGTTACCTTATGTTCTACTGTATTGCAGCTGAGCTGAAACTCAAACTACAGGACACCATTATTTCCACTCTTCCCTCCTTTTTCTAAAAGCAGAGGGGCCTCACCCTGTAGCCACTGCCACCCCAGGACATGAGGAGTACTGCCAGACTACTACCAATATTTCCTTAAGGTACAAAGTCTCTTAAATCAGCTATGATGAATACTGTCTGGCTTGGAATTACCCTTCAGGGCGTGGTCTTCCCTCTGGCCCAGGGCAAGTCCAGAAATACTATCTAAGCATCAATCCTGAAATTGGGGATGTCAAGAGCCCCCTTGGTACTCTATCCCCACATGGCTGTGCTGGTACCTAAAGTGCAAGAAAGCAGCCCTTTACTTCTCCCTCTGCGTTTCTCAAGAAGGAGTTTTGTCCCATAGCTACTACAGCTGGTAATGTGCTGAGTCTTACCTGAAGCCAGAAAGTTTCAGTTGCTCACCTAAGGCCCTCAATGTCATACCTGGGTGTCACTGCTGGTATTCAGGGCCCAAGGGCTCTTCAGTTAGCAGATGATGAGTTCTAGCAGGACTGGGTCCCTTCCTTCAAGGTAGTGGGTTCCCTTCTTGACCAAGGTGTGTCTAGAAATCTCATCTTGGAGGTAGAGCCTCAAATGGAGGCCTCAAGTCTCTGACCAATGCCCTATCCTGTTGTGACTGAGCTGATATCCTAGATATAAGACAAAGTCTTCCTCATTCTTTCTTCTCCTCTCCTCGAGCAGCAAAAGGAAACAGTCTCTTTTGGAGCCACAAGCTGTGCAGCATGGAATTAAGGTAGGAGTGATGCTAGCACTGCCTTGGCTGCTCCAGCTGATGTCTCAGAACGTCACCTGCCTCAAACCCAACCCCAGTCCACTGTTTCCAGGTCTGCTTGAGCAGTAGGACTTGCTTATGAGTTGCAGTCCTTGTGACCTAGACTGCCTTCCCAGTTTACTTTGAGACACAGAGTGCTGTAGCCCTCAGTGGCGAGGTTTGTAGGCACTCAGGTTTGGACCACTTGAATTGATGATACCCCTCTGGCTAGGGCTGATTTAAATGCTCCCTCTGTGGGAGAGTATCAGTTAGGTTTGGTCTGGTTTTTCTTTCTGCTACAGCAGAACAGCACTGAGTTCGATGCCTCACAATTGCTGTGTTCCCGTCCCCCAGCACCTAGACTTGCTCTTTGCACCACAACATTGCTGCCAGGGGTAGAGTGGGTTTGGGGATGTGTGGTAGCATCTGTAATTCAGAACTGTTATTTTCTATGTATTCTGTGCCTCTTTCAATGACATGAAGTTAAAATCAGATACTATGAATGCTCATCTAGTTTTTGGTGCTAATGAAGTTGATTTTTCTCTGTAGATAGTTGGAAACCTGGTGTCCTTGCAGAGCGTGTGAAGGATGTGGCAGGCTGCCGTTTTGCTCAGCCTCCTGACCACCAATGTTTTTGGATTAAAACAAAATTAATAATTATATTAAGATGCTCAAAAAAGAGAAAATTCTTCCTAATGACAATGAAGCTTAATATATCAAAGAAACATTTAATTAACCTATAATGAGCCATTTTGAATCTATGGTATTAAGTAACACTTAATCTTGAACCATGCAATGTTTACTATAGGTATCAACTTCACAGTTGAACAGCTAAGCCAAGGCCTGTACCACAATTAACCTGAATGTGAGCTTTGCAATTAGAAGACGATTTGCAGTATTATATGAGCATGGTTACAACCATTCTGGGGGTTTTCCTTAAACAATTTCTAATTACTGACCCATGCGGTATCAATAATAACTAAATTTTATGTTCCTGTAAGAAATGACACAGAGAATGTGACTGCATATGTTATTTTAATTAAATTTAGCATTTGTTTTACTTTTTAGGGCAATAAACTGTAATTGTGTAATTTATTTTCAGGTTTAATACAGTGGCTTTGAATTTTCTTCTTTTGGCTTATAGGACATTTTTGTTTTGGAGCTTATTTGTAAATGTTAAAAATATACTAAAATTTAATTTTTTAAGATTTATTAGTGAACGTTACAATAAAATACAATTTTATTATTTTATTTTAATGTTGACTGCTTTTACATCAAAGTTTTTTTGTAAATATTTGAAAGACAGGTAATGAAAAGAAAACCACCATGTAACACCAAAGCGTACATTGATTATTTATAAAATGAAGGAGAATCATTACTGTGAATTTTCCATTTCTCTTGAGTTGATCTTATTCTTATTTACACCTGACAGTTAATCCTGGAGGGAAATTAATTGCATTCTTCACTAGAGAAGACATACTATTTTTTTTTCCTTTAGCAATGACCCTGATCTCTATGCCCAATGAACAAGACAGATATACATTTAGATGACAGGCTTCAACACAGTAGCTCATGTGTCTGGCTACTTTCATAAGCTGCTAGAAACAAAAATTACTCTTAAAAAAATTAAGGCTATAAGCTCAACAAAACAATATAATGAACTGAGGATTTGCAATTTACACACATAAATACTGCTCAAGGACAACAAATCAATAAGGTACAAAATAGGAGTAAATAAGATGGGAACTGTTTTGTCAGAAAGAAAATGAGGATAATGGAAAGTATCAAAAATATGTTATTAAATAAATTAAAACCCAATTACAGCTATAAGATAATCTTTAAAACGACAGAATACTATTCATAGGTTCAAAGAACAGGCTTCTGCGTTTGACTATTTAAAGGCTGAAAACTTCTTGTTTACAATTATTATTGATAAGACATTATTCTGAAATGAAGTTGAAAGCAATTACTCCTTCCCTCATCTTGACCCTTAATATAGCTTTTTCCAAGTCTGTTTACATTCATTATTTGAATGGCAAGATTAGAGTGTAAAAGCAGCCATGATAGAAGGCATCTTCTCAAAGCACACCAGCAAATCTGAAGGCTTCATAAAATTTCAAGGCTCAGGTTTAACTACTGTTTTTGCTTCTAGCTCTTGCCTCATTAAGGACTGTCAAGTTTGAAAAGTGTCATAATAGTGCATTTCAAGAGAAAAATCATACAAACATTTTATTGTTTAAATATGAATCTATGTTCATATTTCTGTTAAGATATGAAAGCCAACAAACAGACATAAAACAAGCAAAGTAAACTTCCAATAGAGTAAAAGAAAAGAAGGCCTTGGGGTTAGCTTTTAGAGTGGTTATCAATATAGGTTCCAAGATGCATACATTCAAACCTTCAGAAGAAAAATCAGAACACAGATTTCTATTGCCATCAGGTAATCTTTATGTACATCTGGAGTCCTAATAGACATTTCTCTAGTGCATTATCTGAGGAATCACTTACATTTGATAATGCTTTGGGACACAGGCTTTTTCCTCTACAGTGATTTAAAGCATGGTCTGAGCTTGGACACATTATTTGATGCAGAATGGGGTCTCAAAATATTTGTTCAGTCCACTATGATGTTCATATTTGTATATGAACTATAGTTCGTAAACAAATGAACTCAAATCACATTAAAACAATGCGTACCAATTGACACCTCAGCTAAAGAAGCCTGGAGGGGTGTACAAACTCTGGTCTATAAATGGGGTTACCTAACTATAGAACATTGTCTGTTTTGTAAATGAAGTCTCACTGGAACACAGCCATGCTTGTCCATTTGTATACTGTCTATGACTACTTTGGTATTACAACAACAGACCTGGGTAGCTGGTTGGTGTATGGCTTGCAAAGCTAAAAATGTTTACTATCTGGACCTTTGAAGAAAAAGTTTGCAGACCTCTAGTATATGCTATTTTGTTTAAGAATAAGCTATTTGACGATTACAGAAAACCATCATTACTAGGTTGTCTTTAAATAATTTGTACTAGCTTTTCTTCTGACCACGCAGTAGCAGTGACTCTCTCAATCCAATATCTGATGGGCAGTAAGTAAATGGGTTTTACAACTACGATAACATTGACCATCTCCACACCTTTTCCAAATGTGTAAAATTAAGCATCTATAGAAAACAGAATTCTTTAGTGTCTCTTGTAACTTGCAATTGGTCTGAAATTTTATCAAAATAATTATATGGCAAGCTATATATACTGAATTTTCTTACTGGTAACTTTCTTGCAAGAACCTGGGTAAATTCTAATGGGCAAATTGGATCCTAATAGACTTAATTACATCTATAAATAATATTAGAAAAGGGCCAGTCTAAGTAAAACATAAATGTATTAGAAGGATAGTACATATTTTGAAAAATCAAAGGAAGAGCTAAATTACCAGACCTTGTGAAAGATGTAAATAAAGACATTTCCAGGGATTGCAATAGTGGGATTTTGTGAATTGTTCAATTAGGGCACTACCATTGAATAACTATTCTAATTGCATTTTCTTTCTGAATTTCTGCATAAGATTCAAATTCCTGAGACAGAGTTACATTTGCCTAGTTTAAGTTTTATAATCAACCAGACAGACAAAGTTTGTTGTCCACAATTGATAGCCCCATAAAAATCACAAGGAAGAGACATTTTCTTCAAAATAAGAAATATTACGAAGAACAAAATGAAAGACCTTTATGAAAGCATTCCAAAGGGATGAAAAACACGTCCAAAGTTACAGTTGTGTGACAAATGCATACTTTGAAAGCAACAAGGAATACCTTAAGACTAGAAATGTAGATATTTGCATATGGAATATTAGAGCTGACAGAACAGAAGACAGAACTTTTATCTAGAAGCCAGGTCAGGCCTCTGTGGGACATGTGGTCCCATAATTACTTACTGTTGCAGTGTGAAAGCATCCATACACAGTGTATAAACAAGCAAGCATGCCTTTTGTTTAATAAAACTTTATTTATATAAACGGGGTAGATTGGATTTTACTTCAGGCCATGGTTTGCTGACATCTGTTGTCCATGGTTGTTAAAGGACGCTGGCTGCATGCCAGGGTTTATGCCAGAGGAACCTCTAGAACATGGCTGGGGAAAAAACTTTCATTTGTACTTTTAAAAATCATTTAAAATGGGTATATTATTCAGGTATATTTGCAGAATAATGTATGGCTATAATTTAATTTTAAATGCCTATAGATATGTTGGAAGTGCTTCTTCAACATTGTTTTACTAATATAGTTATATAAAAAAAGATATATAGACAACTGCTCTAGGCAATAGGAAATCTTTGTACTTTTTCTTAAAGCCAGTAAAGTAACCTAATCAGATTTGTTTCTTAGAAGGATAGTTTCGTGAGCTATATTTTCATTATACTTAATTTCTTTACCAGGAATATAGTTATCGTTTTGTTTTTAATTCAGAACTTTTCTTAATTTGGTTTCTTATCTATTTGGCTATCTTAGTTTTATCAAATATAATGTTTCCTGATAGTTGTCCCAAATTAAAGCCATAAAAAGTATCAGTATTACAGAAAGCAATGATACCAAAAATAATAAAGAATTTCGGTAACTTGATGAGATCTTGTTGCAACAAAATAATTTAGTGCAATTTTTGGTGTTACTTGAAGGAAACAGTGAAACCATTCAGTAGAGCAAATTTAATTCTCTTGATAGAAGTTATGAAGTAATTAAATGGTAAAATAACTGAACTATTACGGCCAAAGGAATATTAAAAAGGGTAACATAGAATGTATCATGATTTAATGTAACAGAGAAAATGCATTTTTAAAATTAAGTCAGGAAGTCTTCCTGTAAGAGAGAGTTGCGTGCACTTTTCAGAATTAACACAGTACAACAAAAACAACAACGAAGAGCTGTCAGGCTGTAAGACTGAAGAAACAGGCAAACCCAACATGGTTTTTACACAAGAGGGCATCTTCTCTAGAAAATAGTGAAAGGAAACACACCATCTACAGACATCCACTGGAGAAAGCTTGTTCTCAAAGGGTAAACAAAATCAAAAACACCGAACAAAGTTAAGCATTCACATTAATAGTGTTTGCATTTAAACAAAGAAATGTAACCAAATTCTAACATAGATGACCTAAAGAAAGGTGTAGTAGAGGCTTAACAAATTAGAGGCAAGTAAAGTAAGTGGAATTTAGATAAAATGAGAACAGATACTAATTAGGGTGCTTGAAATAATATTATATCCACATGGATGACCCATTCTACACTCTGGCCCCACTATCACTGCATCTCAGACTCTCACTGCTGTGGTCCTATGCTCAATGTCACTATTGACAATAATGGTGCCAACCAAATATTGTGACCATCTGCTTCCACTCTTCTTGCTCATTTGCTCAATATTCCTCTGCAATAATCTTTTTATCTCACTCAGAACTCAAATCAACTGATTCCAGTAAATCTCATTTTCAATTATTTTCCTCCAGATTTTATTAGTTTTCTAGATTCATCATTATAATAATTCTTTTATATATACATTCAACTTCTTACCTAAAAACAACAAATTATCCAAATTATTAATCAAGTTTTTATTAATTAACTGTATGTATGTATTGTTGTTGCTGCACCACTGTGTTATTTTATGCTAAATTGTTGGAAATGGCCAAGTGATATTCTTCAGATGTAGAAGATGACAGTGAATAATAGTGAGCAGTTTCCTGAAAGCAGTTGGAAACTTCTCGATAAAAATAACTGGATAGTTCAATAGTCACTGAAATAACTAATTTATGAGCTTGGGACTAAGGCAGTAGGTATATCAAATTAAGATTAGAAAAATGTTCAATATTTCTTCAAATTATAGAGCACATCGTTATACATACAAGTTTCAAAGCTTACAAAAAATTACACATACACCAGTCATTATTGCATTGCCACACATTGAACAGCAATCTATTTTTTAGGATTTATCCTAGTCAAGCAATAGTATTTTTCAAAAGTAGAATGTTTTCAATGAAAGCCCACTACATTTTATATACTCGATTATATTTAGTCTCTTGGCATTAATTTATATACATATGAAAATTATATTAAGCTAAATATAGCATGGCATAGTAAAAAAGATTAAAAGCACAAAAGTTATTAATCGAGTTCAATCAGCATTTTATTCAAGATCTGCATTCATTGCAGACTTTTATTTGCAACTTGTTATAAATTGAAATCTAAGCATACATATTATAAACAATCATGCTATGTTAATGTTTTACTATATATTGATCTATGACAGCCATCCTCTATATTCATAACTTCCATGTGTTATTTCAAGAGCTGAAAAAGTAAGTTCAAGTATTAGAGCAAGATCTGAGATTCCCACAGCTACGCATCAGAAAAAAAATTTTAATCGTGCACAATGGTTACATTTAAGAAGTATAATAATTTCAGAGAGCGTTCCAGATTTTTCTTCTAAAATGCAGAAACACACTACTTATTTTGCAGAACAAAATGATAATGGTTCAATGTGTATAAGCCTTAATTTAGCAAAAAAAAAATTATTTAAAGGTTTCATCAGTGTTTTCACTCTAGACATGTATGTTTCACATTAGGTAGAAAGTAGGAAGAAGGATGAACTCACCTCTGAACAAATGATCATATTTTATGTCCTAGAATATCTATAATTTTATTGTTATAAATAATATCTCTGAGGACTAGCTATCATCTTGTATTTGAGGAAAAAGTAGTAGAAAGTTGAGCTGATCCTGATTCTTTGTATAACCAGGTAGCTTACTAATGTCTATCGTAGAGATCACTGTCTATATTTACATATGGCTTATAATCCATTATTACTTCATTCTGATTAAACATGTGTTGACCTAACTCCTCATTGTCAGAATATGCAACCTGCAATGTTCATGAAATGTGCATATTTAGTATCAGATTCATTAGAGTCAAATTTTGTATTAAGAGCCACAGCTCACTTACAAATTTAGGGGTACAATTTACAGATATATATTGTATATGTATATAAAGATATATATATACACACACACACAAATAAGCACAGAACATATGTGTGTGTGTATATATATATACACACACATGTTCTGTGTGTGTGTATATGTATGTATACACACATATGTTCTGTGTGTGCAAATATATATATACACACATATGATCTGTGCTTATATTCCAGATATGCACATAAGAACATGCACCCTATTTGAGTGCTACTAAGAAATAATAAGCAAAATTTTAATAAATAAGAAATACAAGGAAAAAAAGGCCTTAAAATGTCATTAAAAAACAATCCAGAATAAATTGAAGTAGGCAAAATCCTCCTGACATGAAAAAAATACAATGTTTTTATTCCCCAATATTCATGGTTTTTCTAATATAATTTTTAAAAACCCTACAACTCTTCATGTACTTGGAAAATTAAGGTAAATCTTACCTACCTAAAATTTCAAATCCAAAGTGCATACAAATAAAAACTTGACCAGTGTTAGACTTTCCCTTTTGAATAATAAATGCTGAATGAAAAGATATTGATTTTGAGAAACATAGAATTTTGAAAAAATGTGTTTATAATCTGAAAATTCTATATTCATTCTCATATAGTTTATGTGAAGGCCAATAGGAATTCACTATTAAATATATAAGGAATGAGAATATATCTCTCTATTACTTTATGTATATAATTATTATTTTCCAATTATATTAGATATTTATATAGATGTAGACATATAGGTAGACATAATATAAGTTTACATAAATAACCTATAAGAAAAATAAAATAACACAAAAAATCCTATTAGAAACAAAGAATATATAGAAGATGAACACTGGAAATACTTAAATGTAGGTCTTTTGGATAGGTGAAAATCTTAACTGAGGAAAACTAAAGCAAAAAACCAAAAGAATTATTGAAAGAAACAATGTAATTTGAATATTATGTTTAACATATTATTAAAAATAATTACTTCGTGCTCCTAGAAACCCAAATTAAATTAACACAGTCTAAATTGAGAAAGACAGAATAAGAACACATCAAATTTCCCTTAAATAGCAGAAGCTAAAATATGATAACATTTTTGTCTATGGTCACTGAAAGAAAAGGCAAAACAATATAGCTGATATAAGACCACATTTATCAGATATGACATCCGTTGATTTAAATTTCTGATTCTGACCAGAACTATAGCATAGTGGCTAAGAACACTGGATCAGATAACCTGAGGGTTCAAAGCTGTTTTAATGATGCTTGCTTGTGTTTGACATTGTTTTAAATTCTGTAATTAAGTTTCTTCACCTATAAAAGGATTATAATATACCCACTCATAGGGTCCTGGTCATTCAATTAGAATAAATAAGAAATAGTTTTGGAATGGTGCCTACACGTAGAAACCTCATGTAAGTATTTGTTGTTCTTATTATTGTTAAAAGAAGCAAAGGATTTTGGATTGTGTGCTACTTACAAGAGACAAATCTAAAGATGAAATATGCTAAAAATTAAAAGTATGGAAAAATACATACAAGTCAAGAGAGAAAAAAAAGAAGGGAATATAAATATTAATACCAAAAGAAATTACATATCCATGAGAAATAAATGGAAATAAGAAGGTGAGGAAAAGTCAAACTAATATTAATAATAAGGATTTATGAATCAAGATTCTCTGTATATTTAAATATATGGTAATAACATCTATTTTTAAAACAGTTGGAAATTCAAAGAGAAATGAACAAATACATAAATGTATAGGGAGATTTAAGCACAGAATTATTGGTCTTTGAGCATAATAGATTAAATGGATAAAAGTAAAGATACAGAGGATTTGAATAATTTAATAAGGTTGAACTTTGCTTATACATCTTTGATATTTGTGTTCTATCACAAATATACTTCCCTTCCATCCAAATGCCTCTCAAAAACAATTGCCAAAAGAATTACGATCTGTATGTCCCAACAGGAATAAAAACCACACTCCAAATTTTAAAAATGTAAAGAGGGTTCATTTACAAAGTAACTATTTGCAAAGGTGAGATTGGGTATATTAAACCGCAAAAAATGCTGCAATAACCTCGGGCTAGAGACAGCAGGCATAAGAGGACAACAGAAGGGACACGTTACCAACCCAGGATGATTGAGTAAAGAGAGCTGTGCACAGAGGAGCATTTGAAGGATTCAGGCAGGTACAGATAGGCCTTCAGGAAGGGATGCAGAAGAATAAACACCGTGACTTTACTTTTCCTCTTCCTCTCCCAATTGACAACACCAACTGAACTTTGACATCTAATTACTTGTCATCCTCAGTCTGATGCAGTCTTACTTTCTAAACCAGAAAAGTATCTGATGTCATCTTCTCAGTTAAGCTAAATTTATCACTTTAAGATCATTAAACCAAAGCCTTTCCCTTCCTCATAATTTAATTTCTCTATTGACTCCTTATGGTCAACAACCTTACTTTTGCTATACATACTTACAATGGGTTTTACATTGAATTAATAATAAATAACATGATTACATGAAACAAGTACATGTCAAAGTAGCTTATTCTTCGTATAAAATCTAATCATGATTTGAATAAAAGTTTTTTTAAGTAAGCATATTAAAATACTATCCTTTATTAAATAAGTTAAATAGAGACTGTATTAGTCTGTTCTCACGCTGCTAATAAAGACATATCCAAGGTTGGGTAATTTATGAAGGAAAAAGGTTTAATAGGACTCAGAGTTCCACATGACTGAGGAGGCCTCACAATCACGGTGGAAGCCAAAGGAGAAGCAAAGACATGACTTACATGATGACAGGAAAGAGTGCTTGTGCAAGAGAACTCCCATTTATCAGATCTCCTGAAACTTATTCATGACCAGGAGAAACTGTCGCCATGATTCAATTATCTCTACCTGGCCCTGCCCTTGACACACGGGGATTATTAAAATTCAAGGTGAGACACAGGGGGAACAGAGCCAAACCATATCAGAGACCAAAGAGAATACTATAAGGTAGATGAAAAATGCATTATAAAGCATAGAAGAAAGTAAATAGACAGTTTATCAACAATTATGACTTAGTGTGTTGGTATTCTAATAATCTGAATTTCCCAACTTTACATAGCCATAAGAGTTACGATTTTTGAAAAATTAAAAAATTGAAGTACAATTTCTTGTACTTCAAGAAAATAATACTTCATTGATAGTCTGAGATAGAAAAGTGAATGAGTCATAGTAGATATTTCAACGTCAGTTGTAATTTACCACTGTGCAGTCCTGTCTTAAGCAAGGTTGAGCTAGCATGTGAATTTTCCCTTAGTTGCAAATGTGAAGTTAAATGGTCACCATGACTGAGAACTTAGACATAATTTCCCTGTTAAACCAATAATTGGGTTAAAGGTGGTTGTGTGTGTTCAATAAATAAATGACTCATCTTTTTTAAAATGTCATATGATAGATTTGTTATATACAGGATGTTTTGATTACCTTGTTTGTAATTGATTTTAAAGATTATAGATATCTAAAAGATAAAATAATATTGAAAACCAAAGTTAGATGCCTCCTGCCTATGAAAGCCCCAGAATAGGGTGTATCAATAACACTTTCAACTCCTGACAACTTCATAGTATATATAAACAGTAGAGTTTTTTTTTTAATCTAGTATAACTGTATATTTTGTTTTGTTGGAAGGCTGATTCACTAAAATTACAGCTTAATCTGTTTATTGCTATTATATCTGATGTTAGAAGCAGTAAAAATTAACTATTCAAAAGTCATTTGAAAGAACTATTTACTAGAGAAAGAATATTCTGGGTGAATATTATGGCAAAAGTATTTTGTTGATAGTTGTCTAGAATAATTTTTAAAATATTTGATTAATAATATTATATTTGGCTTAAAATACATCATATATAGGTCACATCTCTTAAAGTGCAGAGAATATTTCAGCATGCAAAATATAAAAATGAAAAATACATGTTGACACATTTGTATATTTTTATGTTTTTTAATTTTTTATTTTAGTTTTTTTAAAGATAAAGATAGAGCTCTATAAATAAGATCTAGAATAATTGCTGATGGATTTTTATTGAACTGCCATTTTTTTTCCTTTATAGAGTTTTCAGACTAGGATGCATCATTTGGCTAATAAATTATTTTTATGCCTAAAACCAAAAAAAAAAAAAGTATAATTTGCTTCTAGTTTTCAATTTGGGATGATTTATTGCACAGTAAGTTGACTGTTTTACCTAGAAGACATCCAACTATTGACTTTTCAGTGCTTATTTTTCTTAAGATTCTCTACTGTCTCCAAGGGAACTGTACACAGTGCAGCTTCCTCTTAGAGTGATGCACGTGTTCTCTGGCAGTTAAACTTTCACTCAATTCTTAATACAACCAAAGACCGAGCTCATTAATCATACCCCAAAGCACATAACTATGGTTATATCTCTGTAGCTTAAAGATAGTAAGTAGAATCTGTTATGTTTTATGTCCAGAAAGATTTTCTCAACTGGTCATTATATAACTATACCCATTAACTTACCTCCTATCAAAGATTTTCACTCTACTAGTGAGCATATTTGTTGTATTAGGTTAAAACCCACCCTTTCCCTCCAGTCTGAATGCATTTTGTCTCCCCTTCCTGTTTACTGTACTCCCCTCCTACAATGCAAGTTCTTCTGATGATCAGGCATCAATCGTAACTGCCCCGTACCCTCCCTCGCCCCATATTTCCCTTTTTCCCTGTCTCCAAAACATTTCCACTATTTCACTATATCTATGAAATTCTGGCTTCCATTTAGCAAAATTCCTGGCACTTTCCTTCATTTTTTTAAGAAGTCTTTTTACTCTCTACATCCTTTATGGTACCATGCAGGTGTCTTACCTCCAATCGAAACTCAGCTCATCCTCACCCACCGAGTCAAATGCCCTGAAGCCTTTCCTAACCTCAATCTATTAGGCTCTTCCCTGTCTTTCTTCTACCTCTCATTCTAAACTGTATATTTCCTCTCAGCATATCCTATCCAACACATACAAAAAATCAGTTTCCTTTTTCTCTACCTTTCTGTTTCCACACATAGCCAATATAGGCTCCTCAGAGGTCACAAATTCTTCATTTTCCATTTACCTTTCCACTCATTTCAATTGGGGTTGCAAAATTTAGCAAACAAAACACAACAAAAAATAAATATGACTGGTTAAATTCAAATATTCAGATAAACACCAAATAATATTTTAGTATAAATATATCCCAAATATTCCATGTATTTTATCTGGCAATCCTAATTTCCTAAACACTCACTTTGAACGAAGAGCCAAAACAACACTTATTTTGATCAGAAACTATGTCTGTTGCTAATTCAATATCCTTAAAAACAAAGAAGGCCCCTTTACTCACCTGCACCTAAAGAGAATACCAGGTAATTAACACTTTTGAGAGCATATATCCTAGTGACAGAATACTCTAGTTTCTTTCTTCCATTTTTATGATTGACATGAGATCTATCATCTTACCACATTTTTTAGGTGTACACTATAATGTTGCTAACAATAGGCAGTATATTCTATAGCAGATCTCTAAAACTTAATCATCTTGTGTAACTGAAAATTTATACCCCTTGAATGGTGTTGGAATAACTGGGTAGCCATAGGCAGAAAATTGAAACTGGACCTCTTCCTTACACTATATACAAAACTTTATTCAAGATGGATTAAAGACTTAAATGTAAAACCCAAAGCTGTCAAAACCCTAGAAGACAACCTAGGCAATACCATTCTGGACATAGGAATGGGTAAAAATTTCATGACAAAGAAAACAGAATAAATTGTAACAAAAGCAAAAATTGACAAAGAGATCTAATTAAACCAAAAAGCTCTGCACAGCAAAAGAAAGTATCAATAAACAGACAACCTACAAAATGGAAGAAAATATTTGCAAATTACACATCTGACAAAGGTCTAGTATCCAGCATATATAAGGAACTTAAACAAATTTGTTTGTTTATTTTATTATTTAGAACTTAAACAAATTTGAATATAAGAAATATAAGAAATTTGAAAATAAGAAAAGAACCATTAAAAAGTGGCCAAAGGACATGAACACATACTTTTCAAAAGAAGACTTGCATGCAGCCAGCAAATATATTACCAAAAAACGCTCAATATAACTGATTATTAGACAAATGCAAATCAAAACCACAATGATACCATCTAACATCAGTCAGAATGGCCATTATTAAAAAGTCAGAAAATAACAGACACATAAGGTTACGAGAAAAAGCGAATGCTTACAAATGGTTGGTGGGAATATAAATTAGTTCAGGCACTGTGGAAAACAGTGTGGTGATTGCTCAAAGAGCTAAAAATAGAAGTATCATTTGGTTCAGCAATCTCATTACTGGTATTATACCAGTTTATACCCAAAGGAATATAAATCATTCTATCATAAAGAAAGATACATGTGTATGTTCACTGCAGCACTATTCACAATAGCAAAGATACAGAATCAACCTAAATGTCCATCAATGGAAGACTGGGTAAAGAAAATGTGGTACATATATGCCATGGAATACTATGCAGCAATAAAAAAAAGAAGACCATGTCCTTTGCAGGAACATGGATGGGATTGGAGTCAATTATCCTTAGCACACTAATGCAGAAACTGAAAATCAAATACCACATGTTCTGAGAGCACATGGACACACAAAGGGAAAAAATAGACACTGGATTTTCTTGAAGGTAGAAGGTGGGATGAGGGAGAAGAGCATTAAAAGTAACTATTGAATACTAGGCTTAGTATCTGGGTAACGAAATAATCTGTACATCAAAACCCTGTGATGCAAATTAAGCTCTATAACAAACCTGCACATGTACCCCTAAACGTAAAAGTTAAAAAAAAACTTAGACCCAATGAACAAAAACTCCCCATTTCCTCTGTCAAAACAAACACCATTCTACTCTGCTTCTATGCATGTAAGTGGAATTATGCAGTATTTGTCTTTCTGTGCCTGGCTTATTTCATTCAGTATTATGTACTCAATATTCATTCCATTCTGGAGCCTATAGACCCTAAATTGAGGACAGTTTATTTATCAATTCATTCATTGATAAATATTTAGGCTGTTTTTATATCTTGACTACTTTGAATAATGTTTTAATGGATACAAGATTACAGATATTTATTCGACATACTGATTTCATTTACTTTAGATGTATATTCAAAAGTGAGATTGCTGGATCATAAGGTATTTTTCATTTTTAAGGCACCTGCATCCTGTTTTCCATAGCGGCTGCACAATTTTACATTGTCAACAGTGCTGAAGAGTTTTAAGTTTCTCCACATCTTGGCCAACGCTTGCTACCTTTTTCCTTTTATCTTTTTTTAATATCCATTCTAACAGATGTAAGATAATATCATAGTGATTTTAAAAACAACAACAACACAAACAATAGAAAATACAAAAGGGCACAAGGAAACTGTCAGAAGTGATGGATACGTTTACTTTGATTGTGATGACAATTTTGTGAGTGTGTGTATATGTCCAAATTCATCAAATTGCACATACTATGTACATTTTTTTTGTTATACCTCGCTGAAACTATTTTAAAAATACCCTACTTCCTATGCCCATTCCATATGGTAATTCTGGGGTATGTGGTTTAGCTTATTTCTAAGGGATGAAGCATAGGATTAAGCTCTAAAGTTGTAGCTAGTTTAAATAATCCACTTTTTATTGGCTGCTTTATCTTACCTGTCTTATCTCTCCCTCCTCTGACAGTGTTTCCCCCTCTTTCCAAATAAACTACATACACTTAAACCCTTGTCTCAGAGTTATCTTCCGTAAGAAACCAAAGATAAGACTCAAGTCCATGACTATTTCATTTTTCAGTTTATATTACCTTCCTAACAGTCTCTTCACTCCCATGACTGTAATCACTTCCTATAGGTAAGTTAATGTTTTCCAAAATTTTATTGCCAGCCCAGACCACTCTTTCTAACATTCGGATTTACACAAAAAGGAGTCTTCGATATCCTTCTGAATTACTCTTAAACATATCAAAATTAACATGTTATTTTTTCCTTTTCCTTAGTTATATTCTCTCTGTAATATTTCAATGAATAATTTATATACCTACCCAGTTATTTATGCAGGAGGCTAAGAGGGGAGCTTTAAACACTTCCCTATTCCCAACCTCCCACGTAATCTTTTACCAAGCCCCGGAGACTTTCTCCAGTGTATATTTCTAACAGATAACATTGCAGCCTCATGACAGCTGCTCCCTTAACCTACACTACAGTAGTCTCTTCCATTGGACTACTGCAATATCCTCCAACCAGTCTTCTGTCTTCTATTTTTTACCTCTTCCAATCCATTATTTACATATTAGGCCAAGTAATGTCTTAAAAATATAAATTAAATCTTGTTTTACTTTGTTTGTAAGACTTAAGTGGCTTTCTATCTCCTTTTAAATAGAATTCAAATACTTAGCATGGATTATAGGGCTTGATCCGTACTCCAAGATCCACTGGGCATCTTGCCACAGCCTAGATCTCCAGTCCAAGAACCTATCAGAAATATGCACTGGAGAAAGTCTTTGAGGTTTGGTAAAAGTCTGTAGGGGGTAAATAGGGGAGGGACAGCGGGGAGTGGGGAGTTGGGGAGGGATAACATGGGGAGAAATGCCAGATATAGGTGATGGTGAGGAAGGCAGCGAACCACACTACCATGTGTGTACCTATGCAACAATCTTACATGTTCTTCACAGGTACCCCAAAATCTAAAAAGCAATAAAAATACATACATACATACATACATACATAAATGTGGAGGCTGGGGATGGGGCATTATCAAACGTGTTTCTTCCTAGCTTACTGTATAAATAACTGGGTAGATGTAAGAGTCATTTATTGAAAGATTACAAGGAGAATATAAACAAGGAAAAGAAAAAATTAGCATATTAGTTTTGAGACGTTTACCAGTAATTCAAATAGATACCAATCCTTGTTTTGTAGCCTGAAAGTTAGAAGTATTGGCCACCCTGTAGCTGAGTCATTATAACCCTCACACACTACCTTCTTTAAGCGAATTGAATCACCAACTGCATGCTGTACCTTAATAGAGATACTCTATTTCCCCAGCACATTTTTAATCACTGTAACTAGATTTTTCTTCAAATTACATCACATTATGTAATATATTTATGATTTGTTTTTAAATGTCTTTTCTCTCTACTAGAATGTAATCTCCACGAGGACAAATATACTATTTTGTTCCATATTATCAACACAAGTAATTTTGTCTTATTTATGAAACAGCTCAGTTATTGATTGACTGAATATCCTAAAAGAACGGAATAAGCTGCATATAATGAAGAGTTTACTCTTCATTTACTTTTTCCTAGTAAACAGAGTCTAAGGAAAGCCACAGCATCTAATCTTTACTGAGTGTCTGTTATGTACCAGGCATTGTGATAGGCATTTTGCATGTTCCTCATTTGATCTTCACAAGTCAGACATCATAATAACCTTTATAAAGAAAAAAGAAGTAAGGTTCAGAGGAACTCAGAATGATTGTTACTCATATGTCAGAGCTGGAATTAAAGCTTACAGTTGTCATCAACTCTATCTTTTTCCAATAATATTCTAAAAATTGTATTGAACATATTCCATCTCAGTGTTACGACAATGGAAACTGATCCTAGCATTTTAGAATCTATTAAACTTTAACAAATATTGGTAAAGTAAATCACATCTTGCTTTTTCAAACATTATTCTCAGAAATCTTATGACTGAACGACAATTTTTTCCATTTTTTAACAATGAAAATTTCTTGGGATAAGACATTATTTTCTAAATGTTAAAATATAGAGCAGTTTTAGATGAACACTATCTTATAAGCAGATATTTATAGCAGATAGAAAGTGTTCCTGTTGTAGGAGAAACAAAATTATCACACCATACCACAGCACTGGAGCCCATGGGCCCCAAAACCTGCTGGGGGTCAATTTTACTCTACATTTACCAGCTGTGGGGGACTTGGCAAGCTACTTACTCTTTCTTCAATCCTCTATAAAGTGTGGGTGACAATAGTATTCACCTCATGAATGTAATTGTGAAGAATGAATAAGTTAATACATATAGAATTCTTGAAATGGTTATTGGCAAATATTAAGTGCACAATAAATTTTAGCATTTATCATCCCCTTTCAAAAACATGTTAATGTTTGTCATCTGCTAATTCATTCAGTAATTATTATCACCATATAATAGATTTTTTAAAAACAGGTAAGGCTGCTGAATCTTATTCTAAATAGGGAAGACAGACACTAAAATAATAAATGCATAGATAAATATAACAATTTTGAATGGCAATAGTTCCCATGAACAAAATGAAAGAGGAAGTTATAATTTATAATATATCAGGGTCAAAGGGTACAATCACAGATTAGATGGACAAGAAAGGCTAACATTTATGTTGAATCCTCAATATCAAGCCATGCGAAAGTCTTTAGGAATCAATTTATAAATAAAACTAAAATAACTTTTAAAAATTATTCTTTAATCATTAAGTAAAACATAGAAATATGGCCTTAGGCTAAAACTCACGTAATTTTTTTCATGTACTTTTAAGATGCCCTACTTCTACATCTGATAAAGGGCCTCTGTCTTCTCTAAAATTCCAGTAAGATGAACACACTTTCTTAAACAAGATTTTTATTTCTTTCTTTGAAGTTAGAGCTGATGGGGAGCATCAAAACCAAAACATTTAGAAAAAAGCAAAAGAGAGAAAAAGGGTATCCAGGAATTAGGGAGCCTGCCATGCCCCAGACAGTTTTTTATAATAGAACTTTAGCACACACACATATGTATTTACACATGCGTGTGTGCTAAAGTAATAGATATTTACACATATGTGTGTGCTAAAGTTCTATTATAAATTATAAATGAACAACAAAAGCTCAAGTTGTTAATTACATTATCCCCATTTCTCTAGTGTGGCTCAAAAGGATTGCCACATGCTTAAGATCTCATAGCTAGAAGAGCTTAGATTGGAAGGAGGTATTCCTGATTCCAAAGTTTCAATTCATAGCTTACTAGTAAGCATTTCACAAACTAGGCACTCACCTTATTTATTACTGATGCAACTGCTGTTGTTGGTTGTGGTGGTGATTATGTTGTTATTGTCTTGCAAGTGCTTGCTTTATATTAATCTTAAATCAAAATAAACTGTGTATGTAGAATCTGATTTGTGTATTTCAGTTTTATAGAGGAATATACTAATATTGGTATTAACTGTTGTACTTTTTCAATTTTTAGTTTGATTATTAGTATAGTTGTATGATTTTCATTTAATGTTAAAAATACACACACGCATTTTGCTCTATTAAGCAAAAGTTATTTGAATTTTTATCATAAAATGCAACTTGATAATCACTGTCATCTGCATATTGTTCTGAATGCTTCTAAGACAAAAAAATAGTTTGGTTGTCTGTCATATTTTTAAAAATCAAACAACTTAAATACTTTGTGTTTATGTTAAACCATCTAGATCACTGGATTTAATGGATGGAAATTAAAAGATGTATAGACACAGACATTGTACCAACCTCTTTTTGCTCTGTCCCAAGAAGAGAAGAAAAACTGAGTGTAAATTTACATGGTATCAGCAGCAAATTCTAATATGATTGTGTGGGGAGTATATCTGGATTGCTTAATTATTCATTCCCATACTGAAATCATTCTTATCAGACATAGAAAGTGCTGGTAAGTAATCAAATGGGTGAAATAAAATTTGCCTTAGAAAAATGTTCTTAAAACTTCTCTAGTTGCTTTCAAAATAAAGATAAAGAAATTGATCTGAGCTATACAGGTTCAGACCGCATATCACAAAACAGGCACTAAATCAGCTCTTAAAATGTTGCTTTTCATTAAGTATCTTTATGTAAGTAATAGAGCCATACACACAAGTGCTTTAAATAATGTCTGAAAATAGTTAAAAAACTTAAATAAGGACAAACAAATATTTTAGAACCTGAAAATAGATTATCTATGCTGAGATTCCATTGACAACAGAAACCATACTCACTCTAGGGGAGACTGGGGTTTTTCCCAGTGAGCAAAAATGAGTTCTTAAAGAAAAAAGGTCATCATCTCAAGGAAAATTTAATTAAATTCAAAGTAAAAAAGAAAGACGTTAAGAATTTTATAACACATGTATTAGGAAAACACTTTAAAAAAATACAAGAAAAATTTCTTTCCATTTCATGTGGCAGCAAATAACTCATTTTCCCATTCTGATTTGATAATATTTGGTCTGAGTCAAAAGAAAATATAAAGTGTTCATTGGAAGTGTGAAGAGGTCATAAAATTAAATAATAAAATATTGGGAGATTTTACTCTTTAAGTCTTTGTAGCATAGTTTAAGTATGACATAATTAATCTCATTTTTAAAGAAAGAAAACAATATTTATTTTAAGAAATTCTCATCTGTACAGTGGAGAGTCTCACCATCTTGACTTTCTATTTCCTCAGCTGTTCTTGTCTCCTGATTTAAAGGTGTAAAATTAGATGACTAAGATATTCTTGTTATAAAATTGAAAGAGAAATCCCTCTTTCCATGTTGAAGGTTAATTCATCTCCCAATGCTGTGACTCCTACTCCAGTTTATAGAATCAGGAACTTTGCTCTAGCCAATGATTCTTTTTTTCTGCTTGATCTAAAATATCTTTGTCACCAATGACTTACAACCTTCTGCTTATCAATGTGCTCAAAATTTTTCATGTAAAAAATATTTTCTTTATGTCTCTCTAGCTTAATACAAAACTTAAATGTCTTGCCATTCTTTTGAAGCCACTTCCACGTATTACCTGTCTGTTTTTCTTTTCTCTTATTTCTCAAACCTCCCCTTGACTGGGAGCAATCTGGCAACATTTCTTCCATGCCACTTACATTGTTTTGTCAAAGTCATTTACAATTCTATTTGCTGACTACAAAAACCAGGTTTCAGTGAATTAACCTGACCCCTTTCCAAATGAAATGAGGGAAGAATGTTCAAGTTGTTTTCAGCAAACAAATCAGCTAGCCACCCATTTTGAAACTGGCTGGTAATGGAGATGACATCAACCAATCTTCTCCTGTGGTTTCCCCTATAATGCATTCTGTGTCTGGACAAAAAGTGATTATGGAAAAGGTCTAATGTGATTTGCATTGTTCCTTGACCAAGTAAAGTATGTGAGTACTTTACTTTGCTGTACTTCATATTCACATCATTATTTATATTATTAAATACTTAACAACTGTTATATGATATAAACATTTAAAACATGTTAAATAAATATAAGTCAGAAGAAAATCAACAAATATTGGACTGGTAGCAGCATTTAATACATGAATGGCTGTTAGTCTTAAAATTAATTATATTTTTAATTTGTCCTTAAAAAATCTGAAAACAACAGATGCTGGAGAGGATGTGAAGAAATAGGAACACTTTTACACTGTTTGGGGGAGTGCAAATTAGTTCAACCATTGTGGAAGATGTGCAGTGATTCTTTAAGGACCTAGAAATAGAAAATCCACTTGATCCAGCAATCCCATCACTGGGTATATATCCAAAGAATTATAAATCATTCTATTATAAAGGCATATGCACATGTATGTTCATAGCAGCACTGTTTACAATAGCAAAGACCTGGAAACAACCCAAATGCTCATCGATGATAGACTGGACAAGGAAAATGTGGCACATATACACCATGGAATACCATACAGCCATAAAAAATGAATTCATGTCCTTTGTAGGGACATGGATGAATCTGGAAACCGTCATTCTCAGCAAACTGACACAAGAACAGAAAATCAAACACTGCATGTTCTCACTCATAGGCAGGTGTTGAACAATGAGAACACATGGACACAGGGAGGGGAGCATCACACACTGGGGTTTGTTGAGAGGGCTTAGGGGAGGTACAGTGAGGGATGGGGAG